>CM046954.1:76380209-76550636 GCA_025698515.1 Gossypium sturtianum
ATTAAATATGCACTGATTAAGTATCGTGTCAATTAATTACAATTTCAATCCATTTAAATAATTAATTCATTAGTTACTTTACAATTGTAATGCAAGAATAACTTAGTCATGGTTTTACTTAATCAAACATCTTACCAAGGCCTATAACAACACAAACACAATTTTAATAAATTAAGTGGGCAAAATGAAATCAACCTAACACGAATTAAATTTAAGCCATATTAATTAAATTAAACATATCAACATCACAAATATTCATAGACATGTTCATAACAACAATAAAATTAAAAGTATAAGGAACAAGAATCAAATCTGGTGTTTCTCCGAGGCTTGACTAATTTGCTCCGCTCCTCCTTCTCTGCTTATCTTTATTGAACCACGACTTCCATGAACACTTGAATGATGCTCCCAATTGTAACACCCCTTACCCGAGTTCAACGCCAGAATAGGGTACGAGGCGTTACCGGACAATAACACTTGCAACTGAAGAAATTCAAGGCATAAATTTTTGTTTATAATTTAAAACTTTTATCTTATATCATCAAGTCCCTAAAACGGGCCTACGAGGCCTAAAACATACTTTGGGAGCGATTCGAGACTAAGCCGAGAACTTTTAAAACTATTGAAACATTTAGAAAATTTCCTTGTTTTGGAGAGTCACACGCCCGTATAGGCAGGCCGTGTCCTCCACACGGCTGAGACACACGGCCGTGTCTCTGCCTCTGGGACCAAGAAGTTGGCTATTTTCCAAGCCAATTTCTACCCTATCATGCCCATACTTGAGTATAACTTGAATGATACATTTCATGACATATTAAAGCTACCAAGACATCCACCACACACACATAACAAGTCATGGCATACAATTTACTCAACCATGGAATGCATCATCATGAGTTTATAGCATAACCAATTTATTGGCCACATTAAATGGCCTTATACGACAATGAACTCCGAATATCATGGGTCATTATTCTAGGACAACTCATAGTAACATATACACATGACCAAGTTCCCTATACATGCCATAACCTTAAGTATAAAATCACCGATACCTAAATTATAAACTTGATAGTGTGATAGGTTCTCCGGCGACTTCCAACCCGAGCTAACCTGAGTACATTATAAACACGAAAAACAACGGAGTAAGCTATAAAGCTTAGTAAGTACGTATGTAAATAATAAACAATTGATTACCATGCTTTTAACAATCCTCATTATAAGCTCTCAAGATAATACCATCATTATTGCATAAAATTTCACAATTCATTTATGTTCATCTTGAGCTATTTACTTGAGTTACAGTCACTAAATTATTTTTATCCAGAGTTACGGAACTCCAAATTGAGATCCCCTAATTTTCCCTGAAACTGGACTCACATATCTTCTTACCAATAAATTTCCAAAATTTTTGGTTCAACCAATCAGTACAGTTTATTCTTTAAAGTCTCCCCTATTTCGCTGTCCGACAGTTCCGACCCCTCTTCACTAAAAATTAATTATCTGATTGTACAGAACTCGAATGACATTTTCGTTTATTTCTCTTGAAAATAGACTCATTAAGAAATTCAAGCATATAAATTTTATCCCATGATTATTTTTTACAATTTTTAATGAATTTCCCAAGTCGAGCAGGGGGATTCAAATCATTCGACGACTGTCTCACTAAAATCCAAATATCTCACCATATGAAATTCTTTTGTTTATTCTGTTTCTTTTATGTAGTAGACTCAATAAGCTTTAATTTCATATCTCATTAAACCTCTAATTCAATTTCCACCATTTTTTTGGTGATTTTTCAAAGTCACACAACTGCTGCTGTCCAAATTATTTTATTGCTAACTTTACTCTTTCATGTTTCCTTTATATTAATTTTCATTTACACACATATAACACCAAAGTATATCCATGGTTAGCCATTCCAATAACTAGTCATTATCAAATATTCACAAGCCATTCATTGGCCAATTTAACCTTTACATCAACAACAAAGACTTGAACATATCATTTCTCAATTTAATTTTGCCTAAAAGCCTCACACATGATCATCAATCACATTTACCACATATTCATACATCATAAGCATGGACTTATAATCACAAGGTCATTCTCATAGGTATAACTTACTCGTTTACATTCTTACCAAAATTCGATCACATACCAAGCACATTGCTCATAAGTGTATACATACATATACCTGCACTTGATCGTCACATACTCACATTCATTTACACTTTAGTCATTTTCCCATTGAACACATCGGAATATTAACGGATACTCAGAACACTTGCACTTACGTGCCACATATATGTAGCTGAAGCTACCTCTTATCACATTTCACATATATGCTCGTTCTCGAGCTATTCACATTTACATTCTCGGGTCTTCTCACACAAGTCGCTTGGTCATACATAACTACTCGGTCTTTGCTCACACAAGTATCGTGTATCCGCAACACATGCCGGATTACCCAGCCACTGGTAGAACTTATAAGACCAGCACTCGAATCACTTAACATTCACGGGTCTACTCACACAAGTCGTCCGGCCGACGTAGCAACACAATCTTTGCTCACACAAGCCGCCGGTATCCGCAACATATGCGGGACTACCTAGCCACCGGTAGACGACAAGACCAAAGACCGGACATCACATAATCACATAATGGACATAAGCTCGTTCTCTAGCTATTCACATTTACATTCTCGTCCGCTCACACAAGTCGCTTCGGTCATATCGTAACTACTCGGTCTTTGCTCACACAAACCGCCGGTATCCGTAATATACCGGAATACCCGACCACCGGTAGGGCGTACTAGACCAAAGACCTGATTCACTTAGTCACAATTTCACATAGTTTTCACATTGTCACACTATGCCATGGTTCGTCCATGGTCTTTTCCATCAAATTATCATTTAGCACTGAACAAAATAGTTCAACCCTGCGTTTACTTGTTCGAACATTAGTTTCTAATATTCAACAAATAATACGAGTAATTTCATAAATTATTCGTCAATCTAACAAATAAACATTAATGTTTACCATATGAACTTACCTCGACTTAAAATGGTGAAAGGGACCGAGTCGTCCAATATTCGTCTTTCCCCCGTTCTAAATCCGAAACTCGTTTTTCTTTATTATTGAGCTTGAAAGCTTGAAAAACCCTAGCCACGGTTTCCCCATGCAAGTTTCGGCCAAGGGGTTGAAGATGGACAAAAATTGGCTTTTAATTTTGTTTTTAATTCATTTTAATAACTAAATGACCAAAATGCCCTTAATGAAAACTTTGGAAACATGCCTAACCATGTCCATTTTTGTCCACCAACTTAAACAATGGTCTAATTACCATATAACGACCTCCAATTTAAAATATCATAACAATTGGACACCTCTAGCATGTAGAACTCAACTTTTGCACTTTTTACAATTTAGTCCTTTTGACTAAATTGAGTGCCCAAACGTCAAAATTTTCGAACGAAATTTTCACGAAATCATTTTGTGAAATCACAGACCATAAAAATATAATAAAAATAAGATTTTCCTCGTCGATTTTGTGGCCCCGAAACCACTGTTCTGACTAGGCCCAAAAACGGGCTATTACACCAATGGTGGTTGAAAGACTCTTTCTCAAATGGTGAAATCAGCAAGGGAATGGGGAAAAAGATGAAGAATAAGTAAGGGGTTTTGAAAGGAGAGAGTGAGAGAGAAGTGAAAGGATGAGAGGGTTTGAGATGTGTTTGAAATGAGCAGCCAAGGGGAGTATTTATATGTTGAGATGGCTGCTAAAAATAGAAAAAATCAGTAGCCATAGACTTCCCCATGGCCGGCCACACATGTGGCAAGTTTGAAGGTTTCAAACTTACTATTTTAAGGTAGGGGCAAATCTAGGAAGGCATGAAAAGTGGAGGGGTTTGAATGCAAATTCAAGGAGGGTTGTTTTGCAAGCCAAATAATCAACCAAACAAGCTGATTGGGTCAGCATGTGGGACAGTTTTGGGTAGCCCAGTGCTCAATTGGATCGATTTTCTCGGTTCAGCTGAACTTGGCCTCTTTTCATAATTAATTAATAATAATTATTTAACCCAAAATAAATTGGATTAAAATTAAAATTAATTATATCATGAATTAATATTCATAATTTGGACAATATTCGGCTGAAAATTTAATTCACCTCGATGCTTCAAAAATCACTTCTTGGTTTTGCGCTTCTAGCAGTGTCTGCCAAGCCAATTTTTTCCACTTGTGCAAATCTGTCGAAAATGATCAAAATTAATTAAAATTAATTAAAATTCAACATGTTAATAATTTAAGTACAATTTAATTATTTTATAATTATTATATATTTTTCGACAAGAATTACTACGAAATTGTATGAATTTGAGTTTAAAAAGGCATGAAAAAAGTGTGTATATTTCCGTGTTTCTAGTTGGCAGCTATTTTTTTGCATTGAAAATTTGGTGAAACCATTTTTTCAATGAAAAGTGTCATATATTTACCGATCATAAGTGTTTGAAGTATCTAATGTCACAAAAAGATTTTAATTAGAGACAACACAGATTGCTCGAACTGTTAAAAGATTATGAGTTGGTTATTGATTATCATCCGAGAAAAGCGAATGTGGTTGCTGATGTTTTGAGTAGAAAGTCTTTGTTTTCTTTACGAGCGATGAATACGCGTCTAACATTTTTGCTTATTGTTCAATCTTAGCCAAGTCGAAAGCTAGACCGATGTTCTTACAGTAGATCTGTGAAGCTCAAAAATATGATGATGAGTTGCTAGCTAAGGGGGCACAGAGTGAGTCAACTTTTGATTTAGAATTTCAGATAGGACCCGATGATTGCTTATTGTTCAGAGGTAGAATTTGTGTACCGAAGAATCCAGAACTCATTCAAAAAATCTTGCATGAAGCTCATAGTGGTAGCTTGTCTGTTCATTCGGGAAGTAATAAGATGTATAGTGATTTGAAGCAGATGTACTGGTGGTCAGGAATGAAACGCAAGATTTCTAACTTTGTATCGATATGTTTAGTATGTCAGCAAGTTAAAGCTGAACATCAAGTACCTTCTGGATTGTTGCAGCCAGTGATGATACCAGAGTGGAAATGGGATCGAGTTACTATGGATTTTGTATCGGGATTACCCCTACCTCCGAGAAAGAAAGATGTCGTTTCGGTTGTTGTTTATCGTTTAACGAAGTCAGCACATTTTATTCAGGTACGTACAAATTACTCCATTGAGAAATTAGCTGAGTTATACGTTTCTGAGATTGTCAGATTACACGGGGTGGCAGTTTCCATCATTTCGGATAGAGATCCACGATTTACATCACGATTCTGGATAAAGTTATAGGAAGCTCTAGGTACATGATTGCATTTTAGCACTGCATTTCATCCTCAGACTGATGGTCAGTCCGAGCAGGTGATTCAGATTCTCAAAGATATGCTTCTTTGCTGTGTATTGGTTTGAAGGCAATTAGGAAAAATATTTACCGTTGGTTGAATTCGTATATAACAACATTTTTCAGTCGAGCATAAAGATGGCACCGTATGAAGCTTTGTATGCTCATAAATGCCGAACTCCATTATACTGGATCGAGCTTAGTGAGAAAAAGATAAACGGAGTTGATTTGATTCGTGAGACTGAAGAAAAAGTAAAAGTAATTTGAGATAGCTTGAAGAAAGCTTCAGATCGACAGAAATCATATGTGGATCTTAAACGTAAAGACATAGAATTTCAAGTCGGTGACAAAGTATTCTTGAAACTATCGCCCTAGAAGAATGTAACAGCCCGTTTTCAGTGAAATCAGAATAGTGGTTTCAGTGATACAAACTCGGTTCAGTGTTGATTCGAGTCGTTTAGATTGCCCGATCATGAAATTAAGTAAGGCTTGGATTGTTTTCGAAATAAGTTAGAAGAGGTTGAGAAATAAGTTCAAACAAAGGTAACAAAGATGGTTTAGATGAAAGATGGATGAGGATTGGCTAAGGGCTAAGATAGAACCAACAATATAGGAAATTGTTGACCCGAGTCTTAAACAGCTCTTAGGTGAAAATAGTTTGGAATATAACAAAGAAACCTTAACCCACTATCTAGCTAGATAGGAACCATAGGTATGTTGAACGCCACACTTAGAACTGATAAGTTTGATAAACAAGGATGGAAATGACGCCACAAGATTTAGCTTGATAAGTCAGATCAGTCCTAGAGAGAAACAAGGAGATTTGAATTCTCACAAGTATCAAATAATTCATAAATTGAGCAAAAGTTGTCTAACCAAAATAATGTTTTCTTACAAACTATTTATAGGCATTATTATGACTATTCGAATGCCTATGTGAGACCTTTTATCTTCAGCAATTAACTAAGGTTATTACAAGCATTAATTTCGTTTTAAACTCATGTAAGGAAGCCAATAGTTATGTCTGTAACACCCTGAATTTGGGCCTAGTAGAATTGGGCCCATTGGGCCTTGGGCATAGGAGCATTTGGAATTTTTAGAGAAAATGAGAATGGCATTATTCCTGGTTGGACCTGTTAGGAAGGTGATTTTGGAAGGTTACGGGGTTTTTATGAAGTCCCGGGTTCAAGTTAGGCCATAGGAGAAATTTTTGTTTTTGGACCTTTAGTAGGGAGAGCTTGTGGAAGCAGGACTTAAGGATTTTTGTTTGCATTTTGCTAACACAAGATGGCTATGTGGTAGAATGGTGGTGGCGTCAATGTGTGAGCAAGGGGAGTGAGGTTCAAATCCCACATGCAGCATTTGGGGAGTTTTACTTTGTGCTCAAGGAGGTGAAGAGGTGGAGTTGGAGTGGGATTCTATTTGGTGAAGGTTTGAATTGGTCAAACAGTTTGAATGAGTGAAGGGGAGTAAGTGTAGCAGAGAATCATGGGTTTCAAGTGGGGGAGGAGTTGGCCGAATATGGGGAAGTAGATAGGCAATATTCAGCCAAAAGACTTGGCATCTTGTAGAGTCTCCGGCGTCGAACCAAGTAAGTTCTCCTGACACTGAAATCTGTTTTAAACTGTTATACTGTAGTTAGTTATTGGGCTTACTTTAGATGATAGACTATACTGAGACTCTTAGTTAGAGTAAAACTGAAGCCCGTAGGAGACTAAAACTGTAGTGAGATTACGATTGCGAAAACAACTCTTAACTACTACTTCCATAAAACATTTGTTTAATTACTGGAACTATGAGCTAAATTCATAAAATTTCTAATTCAGATAATATGCGAAGTGATAATGAGCGTTAGAAGGGGTGCAAGAGGCCGGGGTAGAGGTCGTGAAAGTGTTAGGGCTGGGTCTTCGACGTCAGGCCACATGCCCAATGTCAAGGCGAGAGAAGCACTAGTTTCACCGGTAACTGAGATAGGGTCGTTCGACCGAGCTACTGGGGATGACGCACTATCTCAGGCAATGCTGTATATTTTGGAAAGAGTTGATGGGTCTGTTGGGCCTAATACCATTGTTGGGGGCCGTGGGTCGGTTACGGAACGACTCCGGTCCAATGGAGCAGAGATCTTCAGGGGAGTTTCTGGGGTGGTCCCAAGTGTGGCAGAGTACTGGCTAAAGGCCACCGAAAGAATTATGGATGACCTCGACTGCACGCCGGAACAAAAGTTGAAGGGTGCCGTGTCTTTGCTGAGGGATGAAGCCTACCAGTGGTGGCTTACGGTAAAAGAGGGTACCTCGTCTGATCGATTGACTTGGGAATTCTTCAAGTCCACATTTCAGGGAAAGTACGTGGGTGCTAGCTATGTCGACGCTCGTAGGAAAGAATTTCTGAATCTGGTTCAAGGTGACAAGTCTGTGGCTGAGTACGAGGCAGAATTTTTGTGACTTAGTCGGTATGCACAAGGAATTGTGGCAATGGAGTACGAACATTGTGTTTGAATCGAAGATGGCCTCAAGGACAGTCTTCGAGTATTGGTAGCTCCACAGAGGGAGTGGGACTTTGCTGCATTAGTAGAGTAAGCTAAGATCGCTGAAGATGTGAAGCGCTCTCAGCGCCTAAATAGGGAAAGAGAAAGGGGCAGAAATAAGAGGGATTTTGAGCATTCCGATTCTGATGAGAGATTTAAGAGAAGGGCTAGAGTAGATGGGCCAGTCAGAGCTGGACCCCCTGCTACTGCTATGGGGTTACCACCTTGTGCTACATGTGGGAAAGGTCATGTGGGCGAGTCCTGGAGAAGGACAGGGGCTTGTCTGAATTGTGGTTCCACTAAACATCGCTTCAAAGAGTGTCCCAGAAGATCGGATCAGAGGCAGACTTTTGGTAGGGGTAATGTACAGCCACTGAGGGGTGGACAGCAGTTGTCCAGAGGCCGTGGGCATGCCAGGGATGGAAACGGTTTAGGCCGTGGAGCTCCGGGTAGAGGTACTGGTCTTGCGAAGGCGAGGCAACCAGTATTGGTTTATGCAGCACGTCGCCGAGAGGACGGAGACGCCCTAGATGCGCATATTGGTACGTACTTTACCCATAGTGTGCTATTTACCTAAATTGCAATTAGGACTAGAGTGCGCAACAGAAGCGTAGTGGTGTAACCGGTAGTGTGCGGCTGTTGGGTAGCTGGAAATTTCGAGGACGAAATTTCTTTAAGGGGGTAGATTTGTAACACCCTGAATTTTGGCCTAGTAGATTTGGGCCCATTGGGCCTTGGGCATAGGAGCGTATGGAATTTTTAGAGAAAATGAGAACGGCATTATTCCTGGTTGGACCTGTCAGAAAGGTGATTTTTGAAGGTTACGGGGTTTCTATGAAGTCCCGGGTTCAAGTTAGGAAATAGGAGAAATTTTTGTTTTTGGGCCTTTAGTAGGGAGAGCTTGTCGAAGCAGGACTTAAGGATTTTTGTTTGTATTTTGCTAACACAGGATGGCTATGTGGTAGAATGGTGGTGGCCTCAATGTGTGAGCAAGGGGAGTGAGGTTCGAATCCCATATGCAGCATTTGGGGAGTTTTATTTTGTGCTCAAGGAGGTGAAGAGGTGGAGTTGGAGTGGGATTCTATTTGGTGAAGGTTTGAATTGGTCAAACGGTTTGAATGATTGAAGGGGAGTAAGTGTAGGAGAAAATCATGGGTTTTAAGTGGGGGAAGAGTTGGCCGAATATGCGGAAGTAGATAGGCAATATTCGACCAAAAGACTTGGCATCTTGTAGAGTGCATTTTCGGTTTTTGTCAAGGAGAAGTGCCGAATTTCTCTAGCTCTCTTTGGTGTTTTTGCGTTTTGGGCACTTTTTCCTTGAACATTTCGGGTCATTTTCTTTGTATTTTCTTTCTTGCCGAAATATTAATCTGACTTTCTCTCTTCTTCTTCTTCTTCGTTTTCTCTTCTACTCCTCCCTATCCATAAGCCGAACCTCCTATCTCTTCTCTAATTCGTAATTGTTCTTCTTTCTCCTTTCAACACCATTCGACTGTTCTTTGTAGGTTAATTCTCTTAGCCGAATCTATTCTCCACCAATACCTCGTCTTGGGTTCTTTATTTGGTAAGCTTTTCATCCACTTTCTTTCTTTCTTTCCTCTTTGCACAGCATAGCCGAAGCACTTTTCTCTTGGTGTAGGCTGAACCTGTTGGAGTTTAAGCATACCCTCCTCATCGTTTATTCAGCCTCTGAATTCCGAAAATCGGTTGGTAAGTGTGGCTAGGGCCGAATAGGGGTGGTGGAGTTCTTCTCTTATCTGGTTATTTTTGCTCAAGCCGAAAGGCTGTTATGATTTCAATTAGAGTCGTGAGTGATATGGCTATCATCTCCCCTTTGTTTTAACGTTGCAAGGGACTCGACGTACTTAACCAAAGAGCCGACTGAGCACTTTTCGTGGCAGTGAATCGCTTGGTTGTTGGTACGTGGATTCAGGGTTTCAACCTACGCTCGAAGCAGGTGTGTACTCACACCATTCTGACTATAGATCAGCAAGTGCTGAAAAGCTAAAACTTCGGCAAATGATGCCACATAAGCGTGCGAACGCACGTGTGGTGAACTGAGCCCACGGGAATGGGTGCATGATGCGTGAGGCCACCCTGAGCGTTCTCATGGGCTTTGGAAGTTTTGGGCCTCGTTTGGTTGAAATGGGCTGAGTGGGCCCTACCTGGGTAAATGTTGTGGACGAATAGGAATTAAGGAGCCGACCATGAGCGATCACATGGCCAAAGGCAGTTTTGGGCCGAATGGGCCACACGAGAGTGTGGGCCCACCTGGGCCGAGTTTTGGGCTTTGGGCCCAAATACACCATTTTTTATTAAATGCGATATCTGTGTCGCTCGAGGCGACTGTAAACCTCCAGAAAGGTCTTAAAATTACTAAAATACCCTTGGAGGGTAAGATAACCGTTATGCCCCTGAAGGGCAGAATGACTAAAATGCTCTAAATGTTATATGGTTGCTATTGTATGTTTATTATGGTATGTTGCATTCATGTGTTATTATGTTGCATGGGGATGGGACTATTAATACGGAGGAAGTGCTAATAGGATCGCATGGTCGCTTGACGACTGTGGATCCACCGAAGGCTTTTAAGCCATGAGCAGCTCTGCTGCAATGATAAGTTAGTGCCGCAACCGGTGCTACATAAGTAGTGTAGGGATGGGTGGGTCGATTAAATCCCCACAGGAGTGCAGGGTTGGACAGGAGACGGAGTGCAGGGTTGGTATGGGCATTAATGCATTGCATACATGGATTTTAATATTGAGATGGACTTAGGCCCAGATAAATATGATATGTGACATTTGATATGAGCTACGGCCCAACCGAGGCTATTTTGGGCTAAGGCCCAATTGCCACCGTTTCTATATTGGGCTTAGGCCCGGATTGTTGTGGTGCATGTTTTACTGACGAGGGTTGTACACACTGAGTTTTCGTAAACTCACCCCTCTCTTTTTAATTTTTCTCAGGTAATCCTCAGTAGGCGGTTCGTCGTACTGGAGGACTCGGAGGTGGCCACACTACGAGCAGCTTTGAATTTGAGTATTCAATTTTACTCTATTTAAATCGATTTCTATTGGGTTATAATAAGGCCTTTCTAAATTTCTGGATTTTAATTTGGTATTTTCAGTTTATTACGATTTATATCTGCTAGAGGTAGAACGTGATTTTCTAAAAACGATAATTATTTTTAAAACACTATGTTTCCGCAACTCAATTTTTGGATAACTCATCTTCGTAAATCATTATTTTAAATTAAGCTTCCGCAACAAATAAGGTTTTAAAGATAATAACATTCTAAAACGGTATAACTTATTAACAAACCACGATTAAAATGCAAACTGAGGTTTGTAAAAATATTGAAATTTCAAGAAGGGTTTTTAATGAAAACATGGTTTTTGAAAAACACCTCAATGTGACACGCCAGATTCGGGCCTAACTTCTAGGTCGGGTTTGGGGTGTTACAATGTCTTTTCACTTGATTTTGGTATAGATGAAAAGGCATGTCTTTTCACTTTATTGATGACTTAATGAACCCTTAATGTGCTGTTTGGTGTCCCTTCATCTCCCTTAAACTGAATGTTAAAAGACTTGTGCATTCATCTCTTTAATTGGCTCTTTAACTAGCTTTGAATGCTTTAAAACTGAACAGATTTGAAGAGACACTCTTGGACCATTTGAACAGCCACCATGATGATCTTTGAAGGCTTGAAAAATGTCTAAACTTGAAGAGCCAATTAGCCATATGAATAGTCACCCATAATGATCTTTGAAGGCTTGAAAAACGTCCAAACTTGAAAAGTCAATTAGCCATATGAACAGTCACCTACAAGGTAGATAATTAAGCATTAAAGACACTCATAAGAATCAGCACAATATAAAAACTCATACACAAATTTATTAATGAACATGCAACTCAAATCACCTTATTTAAAATGAAAATAAACACACTTTAATTTATTCAGTAAAAAGTAACAGCCAAATTAAATAACATACTTATATAAACAAATTCAAACATATTTAACAACTAAGATGCTTAAATGCATGGTTTAAGATGTAAACTAAATGAACAAATGAGTTACTTAATGTTGGTGCATGCGTGGGACATATTCAAACATCTTAGTTGCTGGTTTCATTTCCCAAACAAAATAAGATTGATGTTCCCTATCTTCTAGACGTGCATTTACTTTGGCCGGATTTAATGCCTTGTTGGAAGCATGCAATGGCGTCATTAATAGGTTGCTGGAGCATCTCGTGAGTTGCAAAAGGAGGTTGAATGCATTCATCTTTCAAGGTGCCTTTTTTTCGTGAATAACAAATATTTAAGTTGGGTGTGTTGCTTCGTGAAAGTAAAAGGCTAAGACATTAAAGGTGCCAAATTTAAGTGGCTGTTGGATTGTGTCTCCATGTATGGGGGGTATTTAAAAGCTGCTAGGGGGTTTTGGGGAAGGCCTTTCACGTCCCCAAGGCATCTAGAACAAATCATCGCCATCCGGATTTCCAAGGCTAGTTATGGAGTTCATTCAAGTCATGAAAGCCCCTTGGCCGAAAATTCAAAGTGCAAACCAGCCCCCATTCATCCATCAATGTTCGGCTGTACCTAGACAATCTAGAAGCTGTCCATTACCCTCCCATTCAGCCGAATTTAGACATGGTATACTAGAAGACTTGTTCTAGAACAATCAAGATTAATCTAGTTTATTGTTACTTAGCTATTAAGTAGTATTTGAGTGACTATTCGTCTATCATGTAAGCCTATAAATAGATGGTCATTTTCTATTGTAAAGAACTTTTGATGAATGATATTCCGTTATTCTGTCGAATTTGTGAGAGCACTTCTCTAATTCCGTTTTAGGATCCGTTGGCTTATCTAGCGAGCTAGTGGCGTCAACCCTTCCTTTTTCTTATCCCGTACTGAGGTTCCTATCGTATTTTTGATAGTGGGTCAAGGTCCGATTTATATCCAAAAACCAAACCTTAGGAAACGTATAAGTAACCCGGGTCGATACCTCTCGGTATTGGTTCATACTTGTTTCTTAAGCCTTAAATCGAAACCTTCCTTTCTAAAACTGAACCCCGAACATCCTTCGAACTACTTCCGTATCCTTTTCGTAATCCTCCCAAAACCGAGCCCCCTTCTTTCATATCAACTCTAACTATCCCTCTTCGAACAATTACCCGAGCTACTATCCCGACTTAACTTCCAACCTCAACCCATCCATACCAATCCCAAACCAATTCTTAAACCGAGATCATTCCCGAATACCTCTTCTAAACTCGAGCCAATTCCAAACCTCTCGTATTTCAGTTTAACCAAGCTTCATAGCTTCCTAACTGAATCTATACTTTTTCTATTTTACATTACTCTTCTTCTTCTATCTTCTATTTTTGTATTTCTTGTTTTTGATCGGGCAACTACGCATACATCCCCGACTTCCTCTCGAGACCGGGACTGTATCATCTGGTATCAGAGCTAGTTAAAACGAGAATTACGAAGTTTTGACGACTAATCCGAAGCTGTTAAGCGAAGATTCGAAGTAAGTTAAAAAAAAGTCAAATTAAAAAAAATCGTAAATAAAAAAAATTCGTATTTAAAAAAAATTCGTGGAAAAAAAAGTTCGATCAAAGTTCTTTACCTCTTCTTCTTCTGTAAACTTCTTCCTTCTCTTGACCCAACTCTAGGTCTCATGTTCTAAACCCACCCTAAATCTCCTTCTTTCAGCCTACCCTAACACCTAGTACATTACGACCCTTGATACCTTTGTGACCGACCCCCTAAGCCCTAATAAGCCTTGGCGAATCCGAACAACGAAATCACGAGAAAGTGTAGAGGTAAAAGGCACGAGAGGGTGAGATCATTCGAGGGGAGGTAAAAGCTGAACTAAGTGTGTTAAACACGAGTGTGAGTGTCATTAAGCTTCTTTCTTTCAGAGTGAACTGTGAGGATTTGTTTGTGAGGAAATTAATTCTGCTAAAATGTCACAAGATGCCGGACGAAACGCGGAGGAACAACAAGGAAGACAACCGGTTCGAAATGTTCCTGACTTACAAATGCAAGCCCTCTTGCGAGAAATGGAAAGATTACTCGATCGAAGGCTCAACCCTCTTGAAGATCGACTCTTTCAAGTGGAAGCCCAACGACCAAGAGAAGTGACTCTTGAGGTTGCCAGGCAAAGGCGTGGACGGCCTAATCAAAGGCATGAGCAACAATGGGAAATTGATGAAGACGTTAACGAATTTAGTGAGGGCGAAAGTGACCATGAGTCCAACATTAGTGTTGGAAGGAGAGATCCCCGAAACCGCGGCCAAAGAGATCAGAGACGGGAAGACGATGATCTCAAGAACATCAAGTTGACCATCCCTCCCTTCCAAGGCAAGTCAGATCCTGAAGCCTATCTGGAATGGGAAAAGAAAATCGAACTTGTGTTCGATTGTCATAACTACTCTGAGAACAAGAAGGTCAAACTAGCCGTCATAGAGTTTTCCGACTATGCCATGATCTGGTGGGATCAGTTGACTACGAGTCGAAGGCGCAACGACAAACGTCCAATCACTACTTGGACCGAGATGAAAGCGGCCATGAGACGACGATTCATCCCTTCCTACTACCACCGGGAGTTACATAAAAAAACTCCAACATCTTACACAAGGGACGGGAAGTGTCGAAGATTATTACAAAGAAATGGAGGTCGCGATGATCTGAGTCGATATCCAAGAAGAACGAGAAGCTACCATGGCTCGATTCTTAGCCGGACTCAACCGATAGATAGCAAATGTTGTGGAATTACAACATTATGTCGAGATGGAGGATATGGTCCACATGGCCATCAAAGTAGAAAAACAGCTGAAGCAAAAAGGAGCATCTCGGAGTTACTCCAACGCTAAACCCTCGAAGTGGGGCCAAAGTCCAAGCAAGGGGTTTCCCGCAAACAAGCCGAAAGACTCCACTTTCACCCCTAAGACGAACAAGCCTCTAGCCGAAACAAGCAAAGGTAAGGCTCCAGAAAATTCTAATGCTAGATCGAGGGACATAAAATACTTCAAGTGCCTTGGCCGAGGACACATCACAAGTCAATGCCCGAATAGACGAACTATGGTGATGCGAGCTGACGGTGAGATTGAAACAGAAGACGAAGAAGAGTGTGAGTCTGAATCCAATTCTGAAGCTGATGAGGACATAGAACAACCTGTTGAAGGTGAATTGCTCGTCGTGAAGCGAAGCCTCAGTCTTCAAAGCGTAGGAAACGAGGAGCAACGAGAAAATATCTTTCATTCGATATGCCAGGTGCAAGGCAAGGTTTGTAGCCTTATCATCGACGGAGGGAGTTGCACGAACGTAGCAAGTACCCTCATGGTGGAAAAGCTAGGATTGACAACGACAAAGCATCCAACTCCGTATAAGCTTCAGTGGCTTAACGACGGTGGAGAACTCAAAGTTACTAAGCAAGTCTTAGTATCCTTCAGCATCGGGAAATACTCCGATGAAGTACTATGCCACGTAGTGCCGATGCACGCGGGCCACTTACTTTTGGGACGTCCATGGCAATATGACCGCCGAGTGATGCACGATGGTTACACTAATCGGTATTCCTTCAAGCATCTTGGAAGGAATGTGACACTTGCCCCCTTAACGCCTAAGCAAGTCTTTGATGATCAGCAAAAACTTAGGATTTCCATTGATCAATCAAAAGAAAAAGAAAAGAATACAAAAGAGAAAGCTAAGAAAAATGAGCGAGAAAAAAATACGAGTGCAAAAACAAATTAGAGAAAACAAAAGAAAGAAAAAGATGAAGATGAAAAAGAGAGTGGAAAAATGAGTGTTTTTGCAAAAGCGAGTGATATTCGGAAAGCTTTGTGTTTGAGACATCCGATGTATTTGCTTCTGTACAAAGAAGCATTTCTAAACACTAATGACTTACCCGATAATCTTCATTCGTCTGTGTTGTCTCTGATTCAGGAATTCGAAGACATTTTTCCAGAAGAGATACCAAGTGATTTGCCACCCATTCGAGGCATTGAACACCAAATCGACTTGGTGCCTGAAGCTGCCTTACCTAATCGACCTATGTACCGGAGCAATCCCGAGGAAACAAAAGAGCTCCAAAAGCAAATCACTGAATTGCTCGAAAAAGGATATATTCGAGAGAGCCTTAGTCCGTGCGCGGTACCAGTGTTACTTGTGCCGAAGAAAGATGGCTCGTGGCGCATGTGTGTCGATTGTCGCGCCATCAACAAGATTACCGTTAAGTATCGACACCCGATACCCCAACTCGATGACATGCTTGATGAGTTAAGTGGAGCGAGGATCTTCACAAAGATCGACCTCAAAAGTGGATATCACCAAATACGAATGCGCGAGGGCGACGAATGGAAAACAGCTTTCAAAACGAAGCTAGGTTTGTACGAATGGTTGGTAATGCCTTTCGGGCTTACAAACGCTCCAAGTACTTTCATGCGTCTTATGAATCATGTTTTAGGAGCTTTTATTGGAAAATCATGTGTTGTTTATTTTGATGACATCTTAGTGTACAGTAAATCTTTGGAAGAAGATGTACAACACTTGCGTGCGATCTTGGAAACGTTACGAAAAGAGGTATTGTACGCTAATATTAAGAAATGTTCTTTTTGCACTGACAAGGTTGTTTTTCTAGGTTATGTCGTTAGTGCAAATGGCCTAGAAGTAGATCAGGAGAAAGTACGAGCCATCTAAGAATGGCCACGGCCTGCAACGATCAGCCAAGTCTAGAGTTTTCATGGATTGGCTAGCTTTTACTGTCGATTCGTGCCCAATTTCAGCACGATAGCCGCTCCCCTAACGAGTGTTATCAAGAAGAATTCAGCCTTTCATTGGTCCGATGAGCAAGAACGATCTTTTAACACTATTAAAGAGTGTCTTGTTAAAGCTCCCTTGTTAGCCCTTCCTGGTTTTAATAAAACTTTTGAAATTGAGTGTGATGCTTCAGGTGTA
This sequence comes from Gossypium sturtianum, assembly GCA_025698515.1. Lineage (NCBI taxonomy): Eukaryota > Viridiplantae > Streptophyta > Magnoliopsida > Malvales > Malvaceae > Gossypium > Gossypium sturtianum. The sequence goes on from CM046954.1 coordinate 76,397,096, forward strand.
GGGATCGGAGCCGTTCTAACTCAAAATGGAAGACCGGTGGTGTACTTCAGTAAGAAATTGAATGGAGCTGCTCTTAATTACCTCGTGTACGACAAGGAAATGTACGCCCTCATAAGGTCGCTTGAAACGTGGCAACACTACTTGAGGCCGAAAGAGTTCGTTATTCATTCGGATCACGAAGCGCTCAAGTACATCAAAGGTCAGCATAAGCTCAACAAACGGCATGCAAAATGGATCGAGTATTTAGAATCATTTTCGTACGTAATCAAGTACAAGAAAGGTAAAGAAAATGTAGTAGCTGATGCGTTATCACGAAGGTAAAGAAAATATTTCTTTTGATGACAACTTCATTTTGTTGGAAACAAAATACCACTTTCTTTCTCTCATTTGTCTTTTGAACCAAACTACATTTTTGCATCTTGTGCATTTTCTTCTTTGGTAAAGTTTGTGGTGACCGAATATCATTTCTTCCATTTCTCTTTTTCTTCCTTTGATCAATTCTTTTTCATTCTCTTTTCAAATTTTATCAAAACCAAAAACCATTCTTTCTTTCTCTAAACTTTGGCCGAATCTCCTACACCATTATCTTTCATCTACTACTTTTCTAAACTGCTTGGTTTCCATCATATAAAGGATCTGTATGTTGATGATGTTGACTTTGGGAACATATATAATGCTTGCAAAAATGGTGCCTTTGATAAGTTTTATAGGTACAAAGGATTTCTCTTCAAAGAGAACAAACTATGTATACCGCACGACTCTATTCGAGAGTTGCTCGTGTTAGAGGCACATAGTGGTGGCCTTATGGGTCACTTCAGACGAGACAAAATGATGTCAACTCTACAAGAGCACTTCTTTTGGCCAAGGATGCGAAAGGATGTCGAACAGACATACGAGCATTGTATAGCCTACAAACGAGCAAAATCACGGGTTTAACCTCATGGTTTATACACGCCCCTTCCTATTCCAGACACTCCTTGGACCGACGTCTCCATGGACTTTATCCTTGGCTTACCAAGATTTAAAACAGGGAAGGACTCGATTTTTGTTGTAGTTGATCGATTGTCTAAAATGTCCCATTTTATTCCTTGTTCTAAGACTGATGATGCTGTGCATATTGCAAACTTGTTTTTCAGGGAAGTCGTACGTCTACATGGAGTTTCGAGAACGATCGTATCTGATCGAGACGTAAAATTTTTAAGTCATTTTTGGCGAACTCTGTGGGGAAAGTTAGGAACGAAACTAATGTTCTCGACCACTTGTCATCCTCAGACGGATGGACAAACCGAGGTGGTGAACTGAGTTCTATCGACCCTACTTCGAGCATTAGTGCAGAAAAATCTCAAAACATGGGAGGAATGCCTGCCTCACATCGAATTTGCGTACAACCGAGCTGTTCATTCCGCGACTAAATTTTCTCCCTTCGAGGCTGTTTACGGGTTTAATCCTCTCACTACTCTTGATCTATTACCTTTGCCTTTTGATAAGTTTATCCATTCTGATGCTAGGAAAAGGGCGGACTATGTCAAAGAACTTCACCGGAAGGTACGCGAGAACATTGAAGCGAGGACCGAACAATACGCTCGACGAGCCAACAAAGGACGAAAACAAGTCGTGTTTGAACCCGGAGACTGGGTCTGGGTACATCTGAGAAAGGAACGGTTTTTGGCTCGACGACGATCTAAATTATCTCCGCGAGGAGACGGACCTTTCCAAGTGCTCGAGCGAATTAATGAAAATTCATATAAACTTGATTTACCCGGTGAGTACAACATCAGTGCTAGTTTTAACGTAGCTGATTTAACTCCATTTGATGCAGGCCCTGACTTGAGGACAAGTCATTTTCAAGAGAGGGATGATGATGCGGGCACGCCCCATCATGAGCCGAGACCCGATGGTACTGCCTCGAGGGCTGATTACGAGAGCTCGTGCTAAGCAATTTAAAGAAGCAATCGGAGCTCTAATTCAGCAAGTTTGGGACGATGCTAAGACTAGTTCGAGCGCAATTTCAACTTCGAGTTGCATGCTTCTACAAGCTCACGTTCATGAAGAGTCCCATATGGCCATTCGGCCTTAGCTAATTATTTAGTTAAAATTAATAAATAAAATTTGGACAAATTGATTATATATTTTAATTACTTTTGCTACAAATTAAAATAAGCTTCATTATGCTTAAATTATTACATATTTAATGGATAGTAATTAATGTGATTAGTTTAGGACATAATTAATAGTTGCTGATCATTTAATATGTCCAGCCGAAATATCTTTAAGGTTGTCCCATGTTCCAGCCGAAATTTATACAACCTAAAGCCTCATTTATTTAATGTTTCTTAGCTTAAAACATGTTTTAAATGTTTTGTTTGCTGCTGGAAAAATTAAAGGACTGAATTTAATATTGTGTAGGTGCTTTTGGGACCATTTAAAGCTTGGGCGGCAGCTTCATTTATTGCCGTGTTGGAGCATGTGTGTGGAGTAAATTTGCTGCTGGTTGTACTCCCCAATGTGCTTTTCCCTCTCCCCCAAACGAGCATTAAAGGCATTATAATGTTGGTGCATGCGTGGGACATATTCAAACATCTTAGTTGCTGGTTTCATTTCCCAAACAAAATAAGTGTGATGTTCCCTATCTTCTAGACGTGCATTTACTTTGGCCGGATTAATCCGTTGTCGGAAGCATGCAATGGCGTCATTAATAGGATGCTGGAGCATCTCGTGAGTTGCAAAAGGAGGCTGAATGCATTCATCTTTCAAGGTGCCTTTTTTTCGTGAATAACAAATATTTAAGTTGGGTGTGTTGCTTCGTGAAAGTAAAAGGCCAAGACATTAAAGGTGCCGAATTTAAGTGGCTATTGGATTGTGTCTCCATGCGTGGGGGGTATTTAAAAGCTGCTATGGGGTTTTGGGGAAGGCCTATCTAGAACAAATCATGGCCATCCGGATTTCCAAGGCTAGTTATGGAGTTCATTCAAGTCATGAAAGCCCCTTGGCCAAAAATTCAAAGTGCAAACCAGCCCCCATTCATCCATCAATGTTCGGCTGTACCTAGACAATCTAGAAGCTGTCCATTACCCTCCCATTCAGCCGAATTTAGACATGGTATACTAGAAGCCTTGTTCTAGAACAATCAAGATTAATCTAGTTTATTGTTACTTAGCTATTAAGTAGTATTTGAGTGACTATTCTTCTATCATGTAAGCCTATAAATAGATGGTCATTTTCTATTGTAAATAACTTTTGATGAATGATATTCCGTTATTCTGTCGAATTTGTGAGAGCACTTCTCCAATTCCGTTTTAGGATCCGTTGGCTTATCTAGCGAGCTAGTGGCGTCAACCCTTCCTTTTTCTTATCCCGATACCGAGGTTCCTATCGTATTTTCGATAGTGGGTCGAGGTCCGATTTATATCCAAAAACCGAACCTTAGGAAACGTATAAGTAACCCGGGTCGATACCTCTCAGTATTGGTTCATACTTGTTTCTTAAGCCTTAAATCGAAACCTTCCTTTCTAAAATCGAACCCCGAACATCCTTCGAACTACTTTCGTATCATTTTTGTAATCCTCCCAAAACCGAGCCCCCTTCTTTCATATCAACTTTAACTATCCCTCTTCGAACAATTACCCGAGTTACTATCCCGACTTAACTTCCAACCTCAACCCATCCATACCAATCCCAAACCAATTCTTAAACCGAGATCATTCTCGAATACCTCTTCTAAACTCGAGCCAATTCTGAACCTCTCGTATTTCAGTTTAACCGAACTTCATACCTTCCTAACTGAATCTATACTGTTTCTATTTTACATTACTCTTCTTCTTCTATCTTCTATTTTCGTATTTCTTGTTTACGATTGGGCAACTACGCATACATCCCGACTTCCTCTCAAGACCAGGATTGTATCACATACCCTCCTCATCATTTATTCAGCCTCTGAATTTTGAAAATCGGTTGGTAAGTGTGGCTAGGGCCGAATAGGGGTGGTGGAGTTCTTCTCTTATCGGGTTTTTTTTGCTCAAGCCGAAAAGCTGTTATGATTTCAATTAGAGTCGTGAGTAATATGGCTAACATCTCCCCTTTGTTTTAACGTTGCAAGGGACTCGACGTACTTAATCAAAGAGCCGACTGAGCACTTTTCGTGGCAGTGAATCGCTTGGTTGTTGGTACGTGGATTTGGGGTTTCAACCTACGCTCGAAGCAGGTGTGTACTCACACCATTCTGACTATAGATCAGCAAGTGTCGAAAAGTCGAAACTTCGGCAAATGATTCCACATGAGCGTGCAAACGCACGTGTGGTGAACCGAGCCCACGAAAATGGGCGCATGATGCGTGAGGCCACCATGAGCGTTCTCATGGGCTTAGGAAGTTTTGGGCCTCATTTGGTTGAAATGGGCCAAGTGGGCCCAACAGGCCGTGGGCCCTATCTGGGTAAATGTTGTGGACGGATAGGAATTAAGGAGCCGACCATGAGCGATCACATGGCCAAAGACAGTTTTAGGCCGAATGGGCCACACGAGAGTGTGGGCCCACCTGGGCCAAGTTTTTGGGTTTGGGCCCAAATACACCGTTTTTGATTAAATGCGATATCTATGTCGCTCGAGGCGACTGTAGACCTCCAGAAAGGTTGTAAAATTACTAAAATACCCCTGGAGGGTAAGATGACCATTATGCCCCTGAAGGGCAGAATGACTTAAATGCTCTACATGTTATATGATTGCTATTGTATGTTTATTATGGTATGTTGCATTCATGTGTTATTATGTTGCATGGGGATGGGACTATTAATACGGAGGAAGTGCTAATAGGATCGCATGGTCGCTTAATGACTGTGGATCCACCGAAGGCTTTTAAGCCATGAGCAGCTCTGCTGCAACGATAAGTTAGTGCTACAACCGGTGCTACATAAGGAGTGTAGGGATGGGTGGGTCGATTAAATCCCCACATGAGTGCAGGGTTGGACAGGAGACGGAGTGCAGGGTTGGTATAGGCATTAATGCATTGCATACATGGATTTTAATATTGAGATGGGCTTAGGCCCAGATAAATATGATATGTGACATTCGATATGGGCTACGGCCCAACTGAGGCTATTTTGGGCTAAGGCCCAAATTGCCACCGTTTCTGTAATGGGCTTAGGCCTGGATTATTGTGATGCATGTTTTACTGGCGAGTGTTGTACACACTGAGTTTTCGTAAACTCACCCCTCTCTTTTTAATTTTTCTCAGGTAATCCTCAGTAGGCGGTTCGACGTACTGGAGGAGTCGGAGGTGGCCACACTACGAGCAGCTTTGAATTTGAGTATTCCATTTTACTCTATTTAAACTGATTTCTATTGGGTTGTAATAAGGCCTCTCTTAATTTCTGGATTTTAATTTGGTATTTTCAATTTATTACAATTTATATCTGCTAGAGGTAGAACGCGATTTTCTAAAAACGATAACTGTTTTTCAAACACTACGTTTCCGCAACTCAATTTTTGGATAACTCGTCTTCGTAAATCATTATTTTAAATTAAGCTTCCGCAACAAATAAGGTTTTAAAGATAATAACATTCTAAAATGGTATAACTTATTAACAAACCACGATTAAAACGCAAACTGAGGTTTGTACAAATTTTGAAATTTCAAGAAGGGTTTTTAATGAAAACATGGTTTTCGAAAAACACCTCAATGTGACACGCCATATTCGGGCCTAACTTCTAGGCCAGGTTTGGGGTGTTACATTTTATGGTATCAGAGCCCGGTTGCAAAACTCGGGCTTTGAAATGGGCTTTAGTTTTTATTTTAAAGATGGTTACAATTGATTTTGAAGTAGTTTTGGAAGATTTTTGAGTGGCACACCGAGTCTCGGCATCAAACCAAGTAAGTTCTCCTGACACTGAAATCTGTTTTAAACTGTTATACTGTAGTTAGTTATTGGGATTACTTTAGATGATAGACTATACTGAGACTCTTAGTTAGAGTAAAACTTAAGCCCGTAAGAGACTAAAACTGTAGTGAGCTTGCGATTGCGAAAACAACTCTTAACTACTACTTCCATAAAACATTTGTTTAATTACTGGAACTATAAGTTAAATTCATAAAATTTCTAATTCATATAATACGCGAAGTGATAATGAGCGTTAGAAGGGGTTCAAGAGGCCGCGGTAGAGGTCGTGGAAGTGCTAGGGCTGGGTCTTCGGCGTCAGGCCACATGCCCAATGTCGAGGCGAGAGAAGCACCGGCTTCACCGGTAACTGAGATAGGGTTGTTCGACCGAGCTACTGGGGATGACGCACTATCTCAGGCAATGCTGCGTATTTTGGAAAAAGTTGCTGGGTCTGTTGGGCCTAAAACCGTTGTTGGGGGCCGTGGGTCGGTTACGGAACGACTCCGGTCCAATAGAGCAGAGATCTTCAGGGGAGTTTCTGGGGTGGTCCCAAGTGTGGCAGAGTACTGGCTAGAGGCCATCGAAAGAATTATGGACGACCTCGACTGCACGCCGGAACAAAAGTTGAAGGGTGCCGTGTCTTTCCTGAGGGATGAAGCATACCAGTGGTGGCTTACGGTAAAAGAGGGTACCTCGTCTGATCGATTGACCTGGGAATTCTTCAAGTCCACATTTCAAGGAAAGTACGTAGGCACTAGCTATGTCGACGCTCGTAGGAAAGAATTTCTGAATCTGGTACAAGGTGACAACTCTGTGGCTGAGTACGAGGCAGAATTTTTGTGACTTAGTCGGTATGCTCAAGGAATTGTGGCAACAGAGTACGAACATTTTGTTTGATTCGAAGATGGCCTCAAGGACAGTCTTCGAGTATTGGTAGCTCCACAGAGGGAGTGGGACTTTCCTGCATTAGTAGAGTAAGCTAAGATCGCTGAAGATGTGAAGCGCTTTCAGGGCCTAAATAGGGAAAGAGAAAGGGGCAGAAACAAGAGGGATTCTGAGCATTCCGATTCTGATGAGAGATTTAAGAGAAGGGCTAGAGTAGATGGGCCAGTCAGAGCTGGACCCCCTGTTGCTGCTACGGGGTTACCACCTTGTGCTACATGTGGGAAAGGTCATGTGGGCGAGTGCTGGAGAAGGATAGGGGCTTGTCTGAGTTGTGGTTCCACGGAACATCGTTTCAGATAGTGTCCCAGAAGATCGAATCAGAGGCAGACTTTCGGTAGGGGTAATGTATAGCCACTGAGGGGTGGACAGTAGTTGTCCAGAGGCCGTGGGCATGCCAGGGACAGAAACAATTTGGGCCGTGGAGCTCCGGGTAGAGGTGCTGGTCTTGCGGAGGCGAGGCAGCCAGTATTGGTTTATGCAGTACGTCACCGAGAGGACGGAGACGCCCCAGATGCGAATATTGGTATGTACTTTACCCATAGTGTGCTATTTACCTAAATTGCAATTAGGACTAGAGTGCGCAACAGAAGCATAGTGGTGTAACCGGTAGTGTGCGACTGTTGGGTAACTGGAAATTTTGAGGACGAAACTTCTTTAAGTGGGTAGATTGTAACACCCTAAATTTGGGCCTAGTAGAATTGGGCCCATTGGGCCTTGCGCATAGGAGCGTTTGGAATTTTTAGATAAAATGAGAACGGCATTATTCCTAGTTGGACCTGTCAAGAAGGTGATTTTTGAAGGTTACGGGGTTTCTATGAAGTCCCGGGTTCAAGTTAGGCCATAGGAGAAATTTTGGTTTTTGGGCCTTTAGTAGGGAGAGCTTGTTGAAGCAGGACTTAAGGATTTTTGTTTGCATTTTGCTGACACAAGATGGCTATGTGGTAGAATGGTGGTGGCGTCAATGTGTGAGCAAGGGGAGTGAGGTTCGAATCCCACATGCAGCATTGGGGGAGTTTTATTTTGTGCTCAAGGAGGTGAAGAGGTGGAGTTGGAGCGGGATTCTATTTGGTGAAGGTTTGAATTGGTCAAACGGTTTGAATGAGTGAAGGGATTAAGTGTAGGAGAGAATCATGGGTTTCAAGTGGGGGAAGAGTTGGCCAAATATGGGGAAGTAGATAGGCAATATCCGGCCAAAAGACTTGGCATCTTGTAGAGTGCATTTTCAGTTTTTGTCAAGGAGAAGTGCCGAATTTCTCTAGCTCTCTTTGGTGTTTTTGCATTTTGGGCACTTTTTCCTTGAACATTTCGGGTCATTTTCTTTGTATTTTCTTTCTTGTCGAAATCTTAATCTAACTTTCTCTCTTTTTCTTCTTCTTCATTTTCTCTTCTACTCTTCCCTCTCCATAAGCCGAACCTCATATCTCTTCTCTAATCCGTAATTGTTCTTCTTTCTCCTTTCAACACCATTCAACCATTCTTTGCAGGTTAATTCTCTTAGCCAAATCTATTCTCCACCAACACCTCGTCTTGGGCTCTTTATTTGGTAAGCTTTTCATCCACTTTCTTTCTTTATTTCCTCTTTGCTCAGCATAGCCGAAGCACTTTTCTCTTGGTGTAGGCCGAACCTGTTGGAGTTTAAGCATACCCTTCTCATCGTTTATTCAGCCTCTGAATTCCAAAAATTGGTTGGTAAGTGTGGCTAGGGCCGAATAGGGGTAGTGGAGTTCTTCTCTTATCGGGTTATTTTCGCTCAAGCCGAAAGGCTGTTATGATTTCAATTAGAGCCGTGAGTGATATGGCTAACATCTCCCCTTTGTTTTAACGTTGCAAGGGACTCGACGTACTTAATCAAAGAGCTGACTGAGCACTTTTTGTGGTAGTGAATCGCTTGGTTGTTGGTACGTGGATTCGGGGTTTCAACCTATGCTCGAAGCAGGTGTGTACTGACACCATTTTGACTATAGATCAGCAAGTGCCGAAAAGCCGAAACTTCGACAAATGATGCCACATGAGCGTGCGAACGCCCGTGTGGTGAACCGAGCCCACGGGAATGGGCGCATGATGCATGAGGCCACCATGAGCATTCTCATGGGCTTAGGAAGTGAAACACCCCAAACCCGGCCCACGAGCCCCGACCGGATCTGGCATGTTCCTCGAGTAAAACATTTCAAATCTTGTTTGTCAATTTGGAAAATGTGGTCATTTTGAAGAGGAATCGTTAGGTGTTGGGTTCAAGTTGAAAATGGTGTCTTTTTTTTTTGAAGTCCATATTAAAACAATATTTTCGTATTTGAAAACTATAAGTTAGAAGAAACTGTCGAATTTTAGGGTTTAACATTAAGTTGAAAATCGTTGGTATTTAGGTGTCAAAACATTGAACATTTATTTTAAAGATGAGTTATTTAACCTTCGAGTTAATAAGAATCGTATCATAATAAAAATTTAGAGAGCAAGCATAAAACAGTGTAATAATAGTGGCCTTATTACATCAATAGCAAAACCCGAAATAAATTCAAAACTTAATAGGAAAATCCAAATTGGAAGAAAACACTGAGCTGAGCATGGCCACCACCTAGTCCTCGCTGACCCGGTCCAAATCACTGAGTATCACCTGAAAAAGATATCCCACGAAGGGTGAGTCAACAGACTCAATGTGTAACAACTACCACGAACTCCCAAACGATTTAGGCATATCAATCACATATAACAGATATAAGTAATGATGCAATCCCGAACCCAAACCTAAATAACCATCCTCTACACATCACCCGTACCAGCCAATCACACCGTGGGGATTACTAAATCGACCCTCCATCCGCTACACGCCATCGATCAGCTGCCACGAGCGACATGCACATCACCCTTATAAATTGTGGCATAGCCACGGATAATGTGACAAAGTCACCAGATATTAATATGTGACATAAGTCACCACATTCGTGATTATGTGACATAAGTCACGGATATTGTGGTAAAACCACGGATCACTTCCCTTTTCAATATCACCCGTAGGCCCCATGCATCATACAAACATGCAGAAATAATGCAATTTACCTTATTTCACATTCGTAACAAATTCTCATATGTGTCATGTTCAATATTCATAATATTATTAACAGAGCGTTAATGGATAACGTACCTGAATCCTCCGTACCATTGAATGGTACCTTTAGCCATACTTTCATATTTTCATTAACACATATATTAATATTAATACCATAGATCTCTTAGGAATTAGTGTAGGGCTACACACCTAGTTACCAACGTGTTCACTGAATCCCAAAGTTTGCTTAAACAAACATACTCCTCCCTAAAGATCATAGTTAGAATCGGCTAGACACTAACACTTAATATGACCTTGGCCGAATATTCATATTCACTTACCTTGCGGATCTAAATCCCGAAATTGTCACTTGTTTGAGGTATCTGTCGAAATTCCTATAAGCATATGTTAGATCCAATTCTAACATTTAAACATAATAAATGGCCTTCGCCCATGATCATACTCGCTACCTTAGACCTAGAAATCCCAAGATCTCTCTCTTGAAGTCGGCTCTGAGAGAAATCCCAAACCTCCTTCATAGTTTCGGCCAAAGAACAGTAAAGGAAATTAGATTCCACTTACGGCTAAAAGAAAAAGGAAGGAAATCGAATATCATTTGATCTTACCCCTACTACAGAAATTGACTGCACCCTTTCCTGCCACCACAGAGATATTCGGCTATGTAGACTAGATAGTGATCAGTAGGTTTCGGCTTTTGGGGTTTAATGGACCAATCGGCTAGGAATCACTTGTGCATTCAGCCTTTGATTGCGTTCGTAAAAATAAGAAGAGAAAAGGGTTGAACTTGCCGCGATTTAGTCTAGATGACAAGAAAAAGCTTCAGCCAACTTAAAAGAGAAAAGAAGAGATGCTCAGAAGAATTCGGCAATGGTGATCTTTTGATTGAAGAGGTTGCAGCAATGGTGATCTTTGGGGAGGGATTTCGGCTGGAACAGGTTAAAAGAAAAAGAAGAGAAAGTGATAGGTGTTGGAGAGAAAGGAGTAAACGAAAGAGAGGCTAAATGTTTTTATGAAATTCAGCTACTCCTCCATACTATCTTAGCCGAAAATCACCTCAAGAGAGTCCCTAGGCCGGCCAACACTCTTCCCCTTATCAGCTCCCTTATTATTCTCCTACTTTCTCTCTTCTTTACCTACTCAAAATAATTCAAATAAACCAATAATTATCTCCCTACCTTAGCCGAATTTTGAATGCATTTGACTTGATCAAATGCTCACCCATCAAGTGTCCCATTGTCGTCCACCACTGCTCATCCTTGCAGCAAAATAAAACTCCTATTTGCATCCCTTGCTACTCGAACCTAGGCCCTTTTACACTGCTTGTGGCGTCACTTACTAAGGCTTTAAGTGGTGCCTCCTTGCCACTTTAACCAGCCCATTTTTATGTCCAATTTCCCCTATAAATTTTCTTAAGGCCTATCATGCTTAGTTCCCCCTTTAAGACTTAAAATACAATATTTTCTAAGGCATTCTCCTACATTCTAAAGTTCCCGAAATTTATAAAACACACTCAACATACACATAGACATGCTTCCACATATATTTAAGCAAAAATGCACAACCCCTAAATCCTGGATATTACAGGAAGTTTTGGGCCTCGTTTGGTTGAAATGGGCCGAGTGGGCCCAACGGACCGTAGGCCCTACCTAGGTAAATGTTGTGGACGGATAGGAATTAAAGAGCCGACCATGAGCGATCACATGGCCAAAAGCAGTTTTGGGCCGAATGGGCCACACGAGAGTGTGGGCCGAATGGGCCACACGAGAGTGTGGGCCCACCTGGGCTGAGTTTTGGGCTTTGGGCCCAAATACACCATTTTTGATTAAATGCGATATATGTGTCGCTCGAGGCGACTGTAGACCTCCGGAAAGGTCGTAAAATTACTAAAATACCCCTGGAGGGTAAGATGATCGTTATGCCCCTGAAGGGCAGAATGACTTAAATGCTCTACATGTTATATGATTGCTATCGTATGTTTATTATGGTATGTTGCATTCATGTGTTATTATGTTGCATGGGGATTGGACTATTAATACGGAGGAAGTGCTAATAGGATCGCATGGTCGCTTGACGACTGTGGATCCACCGAAGGCTTTTAAGCCATGAGCAGCTCTGCTGCAACGATAAGTTAGTGCCGCAACCGGTGCTACATAAGGAGTGTAGGGATGGGTGGGTCAATTAAATCCCCACAGGAGTGCAGGGTTGGACAAGAGACAGAGTGCAGGGTTGGTATGGGCATTAATGCATTTCATACATGGATTTTAATATTGAGATGGGCTTAGGCCCAGATAAATATGATATGTGACATTTGATATGGGCTACGGCCCAACCGAGGCTATTTTGGGCTAAGGCCCAATTGCCACCGTTTCTGTAATGGGCTTAGGCTCGGATTGTTGTGATGCATGTTTTACTGACGAGGGTTGTACACACTGAGTTTTCGTAAACTCACCCCTCTCTTTTTAATTTTTCTCAGGTAATCCTCAGTAGACGGTTCGACGTACTGGAGGACTCGGAGGTGGCCACACTACGAGCAGCTTTGAATTTGAGTATTCAATTTTACTCTATTTAAACTGATTTCTATTGGGTTGTAATAATTAGTTTTTGGATTTTAATTTGGTATTTTCAGTTTATTACGATTTATATTTGCTAGAGGTAGAACGCGATTTTCTGAAAACGATAACTATTTTTAAAACACTACATTTTCGCAACTCAATTTTTGGATAACTCGTCTTCGTAAATCATTATTTTAAATTAAGCTTCCGCAACAAATAAGGTTTTAAAGATAATAACATTCTAAAACGGTATAACTTATTAACAAACCACGATTAAAATGCAAACTGAGGTTTGTAAAAATATTGAAATTTCAAGAAGGGTTTTTAATGAAAACATGGTTTTTGAAAAACACCTCAATGTGACACGCTAGATTCGGGCCTAACTTCTAGGTCGGGTTTGGGGTGTTACAATGTCTTTTCACTTGATTCTGGTTTAGATGAAAAGGCATGTCTTTTCACTTTATTGATGACTTAATGAACCCTTAATGTGTTGTTTGGTGTCCCTTCATCTCCCTTAAACTGAATGTTAAAAGACTTGTGCATTCATCTCTTTAATTGGCTCCTTAACTAGCTTTGAATGCTTTAAAACTGAACAGATTTGAAGAGACACTCTTGGACCATTTGAACAGCCACCATGATGATCTTTGAAGGCTTGAAAAATGTCTAAACTTGAAGAGCCAATTAGCCATATGAATAGTCACCCATAATGATCTTTGAAGGCTTGAAAAACGTCCAAACTTGAAAAGTCAATTAGCCATATGAACAGTCACCTACAAGGTAGATAATTAAGCATTAAAGACACTCATAAGAATCAGCACAATATAAAAACTCATACACAAATTTATTAATGAACATGCAACTCAAATCACCTTATTTAAAATGAAAATAAACACACTTTAATTTATTCAGTAAAAAGTAACAGCCAAATTAAATAACATACTTATATAAACAAACTCAAACATATTTAACAACTAAGATGCTTAAATGCATGGTTTAAGATGTAAACTAAATGAACAAATGAGTTACTTAATGCATGACTTAATTTAATGATGCAAACTTTAACTAATATGAGAGTTACATAATGCATGACTTTATTAAATGTAGAACACATATTAATGATGTTCAAACTATGACATAATTAAAGACTCATACTAATGATGTTCAAACTATGACATAATTAAAGACACAAACTAAAATAACTAAAGTAACTAAAATAAATGAATCAAAGTCCTTATTTTCCAGCAACCAAATTAACAAATTGAAATTAAAAACTTCATTTTGCACTTGGGCCCCTCGTGCTTGGGCCAATTTCGATGTCATCGAGGTGTATCGAAACATGATGAGGCCGAGATCGCATCATTCGGGACCACAAATCCAAAGTCAAAAAATTTATTTTATTATTATTTTATTTCCTACAGCATGATAGTAATATCATATAAAAATATCGTTAAGAAATTTTACTGTTTACATGCTTAATTTGATATAAAAAAATGGACTAAATCGCATAAAGTCCAAAAGTTAAGTTCTAGTAGCTAAAAGTATTAATTGGCTATAGAACTTTAATGTAAGAGTCCTTATATGGTAATTAGACCACTAATGGTGATAGTGGGATATGATGACTTGGTAATATTGAAATTTGTAATAATTTAAAAGATTATAAAAGTAAATTAATTATTAATGATTAAATAAATAAAACAAAACCAGGTATCATCTTTTTTATCATCATCTTCAACCGAATTTAGGGTTAAGAAAAAGCCATTGGAGAGTTTTTTTCATTTGGTCACTTCTCTTGCTTGTGTGGTAAGATTTTTCATCCCATTTTTAATGATTTCTATGTTTTCAGGATCGTTGTAGCTTAATCTAGCTAGCCCGTTTGTAAAACTGTTAAAGGATTTGATTTTTGCCATGAATGGATATTGGTTGCTTTTGTTGTTTGATGGAAGAAAATGATTAGTTGTTGATAGATAAACAACTTTTGTAAAGAGATTTTTGATGAAATTTTCAAATAGAGATTAAATTCAAAAAAATAGAAATTATACATGGTAAATTTATGAAATAAATGAATATAGGGTTTGCTAGGGACCTATATGAAATTCAGATATAGTGGGTTAAGCATGAATTGCATGAATTTTCATTTTATGAGCTAGGAACTAAATTGCAAAGAACTTAAAAGTACAAGGGCAAAATGGTAATTTTTCCAAAAATATGTTTTGGATTAAATTGAATGAAATATATGTTGAATTGAGTTAAATTTATCCATATAGACCCAGTTAGACCTCGTACAGAGTTAGATCGAGGCAAAGAGAAAGTCTCGGATTAATCGCCTCCGTATCAACGAATACTCGTCAAGGTAAGTTCATGTAATTAAATTGTGTTTATATGTTTTTAATTGAATTATATAAATGTTATGATTTGTCATATATAATTACCGAGTGCATATCCAACGACGTACAATGATTACCAAGCCTCGTTTGAACCTTAGGAATCTGTAAGATACAAATGACATGTCATTAGGGTTACCAATTTATAGCTCGTAAGAGCACACCGATTTATAGCTCGTGAGAGCATACCGATTCACAGCTCGTATGAGTATACATGTACATTAATTGATGGATTACAGTTATTTGAGCTAGCACACTATGTGTGAGCTATCCCGGGTATCCAATGGTATTCTAAACGGTTCAACAGGCAATGTTATGTTACGAAACGATATGAGTTCGATACGAACTGTTACAGGTATACACATGAAGTACATAGAAATGATGTTATATGATATATAGATATATGAAATGGATGATACATGTATATGGAACTTGATTAATTGTTGAGCTCAACCATGATTATTGGTTCATATATGTATTTACATGACTAATATGGTTGGCGTATATGTGCTTAGGAATTTGGCCAAAATGTGTTGGGATATGTTTTGTTACTTACCTATTACTTGATCCAATGGTAAGTTAAATTCTATGTTATATGAACTTACTAAGCTTAAATGCTTACTCTGTGTTATTTTCTGTGTTTTATAGTGAATCAGAAGCTCATTCGGGTTGGAAGTTTGTCGGAGCTATATCACACTATCCACCGGCTCTTTTGGCACTTTTGGATATTTAATTTTGGTTATAATGGCATGTATAGGTATTTTGGCTAGTGTTGGCCTATATGTTTGGTTGTGAATATGGCCATTTGGCTTGCCTTGTGATTTGGCACTTGATGATGTTATGAACTTAGTTTTGGGAATGTAAATATTAGTCTTAATATGGTAGATAAATTGCTTAATGTGTTCGATTGATGAAAGGGGAAACGATAGTTGAATGTGCATAATATATATGTGTAGGTACCATTTGGTATTTTACTATAGAAGACATATATGTATGTTAAGGCTAGTAATTGAGTGGTTATTTGGTACCATTTGTTATGCTTTGGTAAGGTAACCAAATGTCATGTATTGATGCTAATGTGCCTATAATTTAGTTGGGTATTTTGGACAAATAGAGTGCATGATTGAACATGTTTGTATATTGTCATTTGAGGTGCCTAAGGGCATATTGGTTTTATGAATTTATACCATATGTAAATGACTTGTTTATGCTTGATTTGAATGCCTTGATATGGCTTGTAAGTATGTGCAATGTTGTGTGTAGGTACATGCCAATTTGGGTGACAAAAATGGCTTGTTAAATGGCCTATTTTCGTCCACATGGGCAGAGACACGGGCATGTGTCTCAGCCGTGTGTGACACACGGCCAGGCAACACGACCGTGTGTCCCCTTTAGCTTTCAAAGGGTTGTAAGTCAGGCAGTTACACGGCCTAGCATAGAGCTTAGAACACGGGCATGTGGGGTTATTTCGAAGGGTACACAGCCTGGCACATAGGTGTGTGGCTTGGCCTTGTGGCCCAAGTCAGTGAGTTACACCGGTACGGACACGGGCTGGGACACGACCGTGTGTCCCCATTTTGAATACCTACATGGCCTGAGACACGGGCGTGTCTCTTGGCCGTGTGACCCCTACAGTGTTGAAAATTTTCAATGTTTTCTGAAAAATTCTTTGAGTTTTCGATTTAGTCCTGACTTGTTTCTAACATGTATTTTGGGCCTCGAGAGCTTGTATTTGGGACATTATGAATGATTTTGATGGGTTTTTTATATGAACATTGATATGTTTTGAAATGTTTGAAATTTCTGTCCATTTTATTTGTAAACTCTGGTAATGCTCCGTAACCCTGTTCTAGCGACGGATTCAGGTTACGAGTGTTACAAAAAAAGTTCTACGGTCCGGTCGCAAAGGGAAGCTAAGTCCGTGATTTATCAGGCCATATGTGATTATTGAAAGAATCGGACTTGTTGCGTATCAATTAGCTTTATCGTCAGAATTAGAAAATATTTATAATGTCTTTCACGTGTCTATGTTACGATGGTACCAATCTGACCCTTCGCATGTTATCTCCCCGACGGATGTTGAGATTCAGCCTAATATGTCATACAGTAAGGAACCGATCAGAATTCTGGCACGAGAGGTGAAAGAATTAAGAAACAAAAACATAGCTTTAGTAAAAGTTCTCTGGCAATGACACAGAATAGAAGAAGCTACCTGGGAACCCGAAGAAGCTATGAGAAAGCAATATCCGAACCTCTTTTCTGGTAAGATTTTCGGGGACGAAAATCCCTTTAAGGGGAGAGTTGTAACAACCCATTTTCAGTAAAATCAAAACAATGATTTCGGGACCACAAATCAGAAGTCAAAAAATTTATTTTATTATTATTTTATTGTCTACAGCATGATAGTAGTATCGTATAAAAATTTCGTTAATAAATTTTACCATTTACCTGCTCAATTTGATAAAAGGGACTAAATCGCGTAAAGTGCAAAAGTTGAGTTCTAGTAGCTAAAGGCCTTAAATAGCTATAGAACTTTAACGTGGAAGCCCTTATATGGTAATTAGACCATTAGAGTTGATAGTGGATTTTAATGGTTTGGCATTATTGAAATTTGGATAAATTTTTAAGGTTAATTTTAGTAATTAGTAATTAAAGTTAAAATAAATGAAATAAAGAAAATTATCATCTTCTTCCATCCTTTTTCAATCGAAAATCAGGGCACGAATCGCCATTAAAGAGCTCCAACATTCGGCTAAGCTAACCACCTTGCATTGGTATGAATTTTTGTCCCGTTTTTAATTATTTCTATGTTTTCGGGGTCATTGTAGCTTAATCTAGCTAGACCGATGACTAATTTGTGAAACTATTAAAGTATTAGGGTTTTATCATTGATGAATGTGTATGTGTTTTGATGTTTGATGATAGAAAATGGATGGTTGTTAATAGATAAACAACCTTTGTTAAGTGAGTTTTGGTAAAATTGTCATTTAGGGATTAAACTGAAAAATAGAAAAATTTTACATGATGAAATTGTGAAATAAATGAAATATAGGGCTTGCTAGGGACTAGATTGATATTCGGCTATGATGGGTTCTGGTGGAATTTCATGAATTTCCATTTTTATGAGCTAGGGACTAAATTGAAAAAAAAAAGTATAAGGGCAAAATGGTAATTTTGCCAAAATATGATTTTGGATTAAATTGAATGAATTATATATTGAATTGAGTTAAATTTATCCGTATAGATCAAGACAGACCTCGTACGGCTTTAGATCGAGGCAAGGAAAAAGCTTCAGATTAGTCGACTTCGTTTTCTACGTTTATCGTCGAGGTAAGTTCGTACGTTTAAATAATGTTTCCAATTATGATTTAAATGATATTATTGCATAATATTAAATTGTGTGTTGACGGAAAAATTCAACGACGTAACGACGATCATCGATATATGAAAAGTGATGGCTTCGAGTATCAAATTATGAAAAGGGATGGTGACTACCATCAAAAAATGGAAAAGGATGGTGACGACCATCAAATTATGAAAAGGGATGCCTTTGGCTATCGATCTATGAAAAGAGATGGCTTTGACTATCAAATTATGAAAAGGGATGGTGACGACCATCAAAAAATGGAAAGGGATGGTGACGACCATCAAATTATGAAAAGGGATAGCTTTAGCTATCGAACCATGAAAAGGGATAACTTCAGTTATCGAATTACGAACAGGGATGTGTCAACCATCGTAATATTACCTCATGTGAGCTTCGATAAGTGTAACACCCCTTACCCGTAATCCCCGCCGAAACCGGGTCCGAGGCATTACCGGATTAAAACTACTTGATCGCTACTTAGGCTCAACGTGACTACTCTCCTTAAGTCACCACGACAACCTCATTTTCGAGTTACGAGGCCTTACTCAAACACATGAGGGCTCTCGAGACCATATCAGAAACTCTTACTATCATAAAAATTTTCTCCATCTAGACAGGGACTACACGCCCGTGCTAGATGATACACGCTCGTGTGTAGTCACACACGCCTATGTCCACAACCTGTGCACAAAACTCAACCATTCTGCCAAAGTCCCACGGCTAGGTCACACGCCCGTGTTCACCACCCGTGGTGCGCACTGACTACTTCACACGGCCTTAAAGTCTAGACATACGCCCGTGTGGCAAGCCTGTGGCCAACACTGAATAACTCACACGTCCTAGGTACACGCTCGTGTGACTAGTCTGTGGTCTATTCTGACTTAAAATACTAACATGTAGGGGACACACGGCCAAGTCACACGCCCATGGGTTGACCGTGTGTCACACATGGTCTAGACACACACCCGTGTGTCTACCCACATGGACAAGAACAAAGCTATTTGTCATGCCCCTTCTCACCCCTCTAGCATACACAACATGTACTCATTCAACACATCCATAATCAACTCAATTTGAAACACAATCTTACATGGATAACTACATCTTTTCATATAATAAAATAGCCAACAACTATGGCATTATACAAAATAGATTATCCATCTAAAGGCCAACATAACTTAGCCATTTAAAACCAAAAATTGCTAACTTGTCTAGCCCCTATACATGCCATATACAAAACATTTAATCCAATATACCAGAGTGTGCTGATAGTGTGGGCGATCTTCCAATTGATCCATGTATCTCGATTCAACTCTATTACTTTATAAGACAAGGGAAAAGAAATGGAGTAAGCTTTGAGCTTAGTGAGTTTACACATAAACAATTAAGCATCACAATATAAGCTAAATAACAATTAGCATTATACTAACATAAGTAATTCACAACTATGCTTACTCTTTCTATCCCTTACCACATTTCCAACACATCATGAGTCACATACTCATAACCATTGACATGCACCCCTGCATTCAATATCGCATTTACACAACATACAACACATCATTATTTCACAATAACACATCCACACATCTACACTACTCACTAATACATCCACACAGCTACTCTCTCGGTGGTTTCGCATTTAGCCTACCACAATCGGTACAATAAGGTAGTATCACACTTAGCCTACCAATAATGTAATCATAGTGATCTCGCACTTAGCCCACTAAACAATATACTTAACGATAGCTTCGCACATAGCCCAGCTCATCGTTGCTAAGTATTGGGGTAGCATCGCACTTAGCTTACCATCAAGCATTATCACTACACATTCACATATCTACTTTGTAGTTCATTCATTCATTCGTTCACTATAACTAACTCATTCATTCCACGTGAACCATATAGGTTCTCAACCATGCTATACTCTAGCTAGCATTTACAAAGTATACGCATAATGCATCGTTTATACGTAAACTTACCTCGGTACTCAAAAAGTATGGAGATGTGCAATTTAGTCCACGACCTTGCCCTTGCCTCGATTTCGATCCGGGCTTCGTCTTTCTTGATCTATAATGACAAATCAACACATTCAATACACACATTGACTATATTGACCTTTATCTCATTAGCAAAATCCCCATTTTGCCCCTAATCTTTCTCATATTTACACTTTTACCCCAAGGCCCGTAAAGTGATTTTTATTCAACTTTCTAGCCTTTCATGCTTAGCTGAATCACTTACTCAGTTAAAGCTATCATCAATTCTCACTAATTCTCACATGTATGACCAAACTCAAGACTTTCACAAACTAGCCCCTACATGCATTTTTCATGGAATTCACTTAGTAAAAGATGTTTCTACAACATCAAGCTTTCATATTCTTCCATAAAACATCAAAATACATGCATGTCATACATGGGTACATTTTTGAACATCATCATATAGCTAAAAATAGCTTACTCATGCTACTAGGACTTCAAAAATACGAAGAATATCAAAAACGGGCTAGAATACACTTACTAGCTAGCTTGAAAAGTTGAAGAGCCCTAACAATGGCTTCTCTCAAATTTTCGGTAGCCTTGGAGAAGATGATGAATGAATTTTGTCATCTTTTCTCCTATTTTAATCATTTAATTGTCAAATGACCAAAATACCCTTTTTGACAAACTTCCTAATTTAACTCATCCATGCCCAAATTTGTCCAAAAATTAGAAATTGTGAAAATTACTCATTAAGGACATCTAATTGATATTCTAAAGCAATTTCACACAAATAGCTTCTAGAATCTCACATTTTGCAACTTTTTCAATTTAGTCCTTTTGGACAGTTCAACCGCAATTTAACACAACTGTTTCATGAAACTTTCACACTAGCATGCAAACATGGCATAGACCTCAAAAACTCATACTTATGCCTCAAATTTGTGGTCTCGCACCACTATTCTGACTAGACCCTAAATCGGGATGTTACAACTCTCCCCCCTTTTAGAGATTTTTGCCCACAAAAATCTTACCAGTAAAAAGGTTTGGATGTTGCTCTCTCATAGCCTCTTTCGTTTCCCACGTAGCTTGTTCCACACCGTGTTTCTACCATTACACTTTCACTAGTGCTATGCTCTTATTCTTCAACTGTTTCACTTCTCGAGCCAAGATCTTAATCAGCTCCTCTTCATAAGACATATCCGGTCTTATCTCAATTTCTGTCGAAGGAATCACATGTGAAGGATCGGAGCGATATCGTCGCAACATCAACACATGGAACACATTATGAATCTTTTCCAATTCTACCAGCAAAGCCAACCGGTATGCTACTGGCCCAACTCTATCTGTAATCTCATATGGCCCTATGAACCTTGGACTCAATTTCTCTTTTCGTCCAAATCTCATGATTTTCTTCCATGGGGACACTTTTAAAAACACTTTGTCACCCACTTCAAACTCAATCTCTTTTCTTTTCAAATCCGCGTATGACTTTTGTCGGTCTGAAGCAGCTTTCAGACGATTACGGCTTACTTTCACTTTCCCTTCGGTTTCTTTCACTAGATCGACCGCATGGATTCTCTTTTCACTAAGCTCGGTCCAATACAATGGAGTCTAACACTTACGACCATACAAGGCCTCATACGGAGCCATCCGTATACTTGACTGATAATTGTTGTTGTAAGCAAATTCGACCAAAGGTAGATATCTTTCCCAACTACCTTCGAATTCTAACACACAGCATCGAAGCATATCTTCAAGAACTTGAATCACTCTTTCAGACTGACCATCAGTTTGTGGATGGAACGCAGTACTAAAATTTAACCTCGTACCCATGGGCCCTTGCAACTTCTTTCAAAACCTCGAAGTAAACCTCGAATCTCTATCCCATATTATAGACACAGGCACACCATGTAACCTCACAATCTCTGCAACATACAATTCGACTAACTTGTCCAGTGAATAATCAACACGTACTGGAATAAAATGAACCGACTTTGTCAATCTATCCACAACAACCCACACAGCATCTTTCTTTTTTGGAGTCATAGGCAACCCCGTCACAAAATCCATGGTAATCCGATCCCATTTCCACTCGGGAACCATCACTGGCTGAAGCAATCTCGAAGGCACTTGATGCTTAGCTTTCACTTGTTGACAAATCAGAAACTTTGTCACGAACTCAGAGATATCTCTTTTCATACCCGGCCACCAATAAAATTTCCTCAAGTCATTGTACATTTTCATACTGCCCGAGTGTACTGACAAATAACCACTATGTGCCTCATGCAAAACCTTTCGGATCAATTCATCATCTCTAGGTACACAAATTCTGTCATGGTATAACAAACAACCATCCGAACCCACTCGAAAATCAGAGTCACTTTCTGATCCACACATAGCTCTCTTAGCTTGCATCTCACTATCATTTTCTTGAGCCTCACATATCTGTTGAACAAACAGTGGCTTAGCTCTCAACTCTGCCAATATAGCACCATCATCAGACAATGCTAAACTCGTGGTCATAACTCTTAGAGCATACAAGGATTTCCTACTCAGGGCATCCGCAACCACATTTGCTTTTCCAGGATGGTAATCAATGACTAACTCATAGTCTTTCAATAACTCGAGCCACCGCCTCTGTCGCAAATTTAAATCCTTTTGATCCATCAAATACTTCAAACTTGATAAACCGTAAAAGTAACATATTTTAATCCCATATTTAGCATACTTTTGGATGATTTATCCCTTGATTTATGTAAAAAAGGTGCTCTTAATCCTTTCTTTTCATGTTTTACACTCAGGAAAGCACCGGAGGATGAAAAGAACAAGAAACGGGCTTAAAATGAGCCAAATGGGCCAAAGCACGAAATCAACACGGCCTGGGCCCAAGACCACACGGCCGTGCCTCCTCAATAATCTCAAACACGACCTAAAGACGATTCACACGGGCGTGTGCCATGGCCGTGTCCCTGCCGCGAAAAAGAGCAATTTCAATCAGATTTGGATACTTAGGGGCAAAGAAACACATTCCAAAAGCCTATAAATACACCCTAAGTATGACCTAAAAGGGAGAGTCGACGGGAGCCTAAAGCTACCGTTTAGGGGCGTCTTGCTAGGCCAGAGAAGGAAGATTTGTGGGAATTCGCTCGGGGATAGCCAGTTGATCCATCTCAAGAAGCCGGAATTATACTCAAGACGGAGGATCTCCTCTCCAATTCCTTCAGGGGGTTTTAGGGATTTCTTATGTTTTGTTTTATCTTATCTTCTGAGATGTTTTCTTTTATTGTTATGAATTAAACCCTCAGATACCTGAGGGGGATGAAACTTAGATGAATCTTGTTATCGTTTGCTGAACTATATGATAAATATTTGATTTGCTCTTAATTATGTGTTCTTAATTCTTGTGTTGATATTTCGCGAATATTAATTCAAGTTGGATGTGCTTAGGTGGAGGGCAAAAGTCCCTGCCTAAGAGTAGATCTAGCATAGTTAAGCGGAGTTGATCACGCGCCTAGAGATAGGGTGACGAAGCATTATCGGATTAGGGTGAAACCTAATATGGGAGTCCATAGATCGAGTTAATGCAATTCTGGGGTTTTAATTAGAAAGAGATTTCAATTAATCAACCTAGGGTTAGACGTTATTCGCCTCGAGAGAGGGTTTAATATAAATTACGGAATCCTACGGATCAAGTCAAGTGAATAAATCGTCTGGTTCAGAGTTAGATAACAAGTGAAGTCTAGGTGGATTCTTCCTTGGGTGTCGTCCTAATTAATTGGTTTTTCCTCAAGTATTCTCCCAAATTCATTCTTCTTTGTCTTAGAGTCTTTAGTTTAGTAGTTAATTAATTTAGATTAAACAACCATTCGCTTAATTCTTAGGCTAAATAATAGAAAGAAAGTTAGTATTAGTACTTTTAGTTCCTTTGGGTTTGACAATCCGGTCCTGCCTAAACTATACTACTGTTCGATAGGTGCGCTTGTCTCAACCGTTGTCATAGTTAGTTTCCAGGTTTGATCATTATCTTTATAAATTTTAAAACTCTGACTTCACAGCGATCAAAACTCTTGTGATCCGTAAAGATTCGGCACTTCTCACCATATAAGTAATGTCGCCAAATCTTTAACGCGAAAACAATCGCAGCCAACTCCAAATCATGAGTCGAATAATTCTTCTCGTGCGGTTTTAGTTATCTCGAGGCGTAAGCGACTACCTTACCCTCTTGCATCAACACTCAACCGAGACCATTAAACGACACGTCACTGAAAACCACAAACTCTTTCCCCGATTCTGGTTGAACCAAAAGCGGCGCCTCAGTCAACAATGTTTTCAATCTCTCAAAACTGTGTTGACATGCCTCCGTCCAATCATACTTGACATCCTTATGCAACAATTTCGTCATCGGGGTAGCAATCACTGAGAACCCCTTTACGAAACGTCTGTAATATCCCGCTAGTCCCAAGAAGCTTCTAACTTCTGACACATTCCTCGACTGTTTCCAATCCACAATAGCCGAAATCTTACTCGGGTCAACTCGAATACCATCACCCAACACAACGTGTCCTAAAAATCCTACCTCTCGGAGCCAAAACTCACTCTTTCTAAACTTAGCATACAACTGCTCATCTCTTAAAGTTTGCAAGACAATTCTCAAATGTTCCTCATGATCATTCTCATCCCGAGAATAGATCAATATGTCGTCAATGAAGACAACCACAAACTTATCCACATACAGTCGAAAGACACGGTTCATCAAATCCATAAAAATTGCAGGTGCATTCGTTAAACCAAACGGCATGACCAAAAACTCATAATGGCCATACCTTGTTCGAAATGCAGTTTTCAACACATCTTGCTCTTTCACTCTCAACTGGTAATAACCAGACCTCAGGTCGATCTTGGAGAACACTGTAGCTCCTTTCAGTTGATCAAAAAGATCATTAATCCTTGGTAAAGGATACTTATTCTTCACCGTCACTTTGTTAAGTTGCCTATAGTCTATACACACCTCATAGACCCATCTTTCTTTTTCACAAATAGTACCGGAGCACCCCACGGTGAGTAGCTCGGTCTTGCAAAACCCTTATCTGTCAACTCTTGCAACTGAACCTTCAGTTCTTTCAACTCTAAAGGTGCCATTCTATACGGAGCAATTGAAATAGGTGTCATTCCCGGAACTAACTCAATCCCAAACTCGACCTCTCTCTCTGGAGGTAATCCGGGTAACTCTTCCGAAAATACATCCAGATACTCATATACCACCGGAACTGTATTAAACTTTACTCCAACCTCTTGAGTATTCAAAATAAAGGCGAGATAGGACTCACACCCTTTTCTCAAACATTTCTCAGCCACTAGGGAAGAAATCATCACTGGTTGACTATCCGATCCACCTGATTCAACCCGAACAACATCTCCACTCTCACATTTCAATTTGATAAACTTACTACCACAGTTCACTAAGACACTATGGGTAGTCAACCAATCCATGCCAAGGATTAAGTCAAACTCATCAAACGGCAACAACATAAGGTTTGCCGGAAAGCAATGACTTTTAATCAACAAAGGACAATTCTTACACACCTTGTCCACTAACACGTATTTTCCTAACGGGTTTGACACCTTAACCACAATGTCCGTAGACTCAACGGTCATACTCAAACTAGATGCTAATCTCATGCAAATATAAGAGTGAGTAGACCTTGGATCAATTAAAGCAATAACAAAGGTGTCATAGAGAGAAAAAGTACACATTATCACATCTGGGGATGATGCCTCTTCGCGGCGCGAATGGCATAAGTCCTCGCAGGTGCCCGACCCTCCGATCTCACAGTAGAGTCTCTGGACGCACCTCTACAACTATTCCCACCTTTTGGGTTCCTTGGTGGTCTACCCCTTGCAGACACATCACTAGGTCTCATCTCTTGTTTCTCTTCCTTATCATCCCTCTCAGGGCAATTTCGGATAAAGTGGTCAGGGGAACCACACTTATAACATTTTCGGCTGTTTCCCCAACACTCTTCGGTGTGATATCTACCACTATTTGGACACTCCGGTTTGTTTTTCGTATTGCCCACACTTTCCATCGAGGTAGCTTGGACTCTCGAACCTGGACAAGTGTGGTCCAAGTCTCGATGTGAATATCCCACTGATGATGTCGTTCGAGGATTCACTTCCCTGGATCTTTTCGACTGGGCTTGGTACAACTTGTCCATTGGCCTCTTTCTCGCATCTCGGGCTTCACTCACAACCCTTCTCTTTTATTTACCCAACTCTTCGGCCTTACTTGCCCTCTCGACCAACACAACAAACTCTTTCAACTCCAAGATACCAACTAGGAGTTTGATATCCTCATTCAGTCCACCTTTGAACCTCTTACACAGAATGGTCTCCGTCGACACACAGTCTTGGGCGTATTTGCTAAGCCTAACAAACTCACGCTCGTATTCTGCTACTGAAATTCTTCATTGCTTCAACTCAAGGAATTCCTTCCTTTTTCGATCAGTAAATCGTTGGCTTATGTCCTTCTTCTAGAACTCTTCTAGAAAGAAGTCCCACATCACCCGCTCTCTCGGAACTACTGACGTCAACGTCTTCCACCAATGGTATGTCGAGTCCCTCATCAAAGACACAGCACACTTCAAGCTCTCTTCAGGTGTACATGAGAGTTCATCAAACACTCTCATTGAGTTCTCTAGCCAGAACTCCGCCCTTTCAGGGTCATCATCTACCTTAGCTCTAAACTCCTCAGCCCCGTGTTTCCTAATCTTATCTACCGGGGGTTTCGATATCCTCACTACATTATTACCTTGAGGAGCCACTGAATTTGGCTGAGGCATAGGAGGAGGTGGAGGAGGTTGAGCATTAGGGTTTGCTCGAACATAATCCGAGTACCAATTACTCATCATCTGGAGAAAGGCTTCCCAAGCCTCTTCCCCTTGACCCCTAACCTCAGGTCCACTCTCTACAGGCGCAGTTCCTTGCGCAGGAGCCGGCGCATTACTAGCTGCTTCATCAGCAGTCGATTGATCAGAATCCATATACTATATAAAACAAGGTTTAAAATTATCAGAAACCACCACACTATCATTGTACACTTATGGCATGTATAGCTAGAATCTTACACCAACTACGGTAGTCCTAGAACCGACTAAACCATAGCTCTGATACCACTAAATATAACACCCCTTACCCGTAATCCCCACCGGAACCAGGTCCGAGGCGTTACCGGATTAAAACTACTTGATCGCCACTTAGGCTCAACGTGACTACTCTCCTTAAGTCACCACGACAACCTCATTTTCGAGTTACGAGGCCTTACTCAAACACACGAGGGCTCTCGAGACCATATCGAAAACTCTTACTATCTTAAAAATTTTCTCCATCTAGACAGGGACTCCACGCCCGTGCTAGATGATACACGCCCGTGTGTAGTCACACATGCCAATGTCCACAACCCGTGCACAAAACTCAACCATTCTGCCAAAGTCCCACGGCTAGGTCACACGCCCGTGTTCACCACCCGTGGTGCACACTGACTACTTCACATGGCCTTAAAGTCTAGACATACGCCCGTGTGGCTAGCCCGCGGCCAACACTGAATAACTCACACGTCCTAGGCACACGCCCGTGTGACTAGTCCGTGGTCTATTTTGACTTAAAATACTAACATGCAGGGGACACACGGCCAAGTCACACGCCCATGGGCTGACCGTGTGTCACACATGGTCTAGACATACGCCCGTGTGTCTACCCACATGGATAAGAACAAAGCTATTTGTCATGCCCCTTCTCACCCCTCTAGCATACACAACATGTACTCATTCAACACATCCATAATCAACTCAATTTGAAACACAATCTTACATGGATAAATAAATCTTTTCATATAATAAAATAGCCAACAACTATGGCATTATACAAAATAGATTATCCATCTATAGGCCAACATAACTTAGCCATTTACAACCAAAAATCGCTAACTTGTCTAGCCCCTATACATGCCATATACAAAGCGTTTAATCCAATGTACCAGAGTGTGCTGATAGTGTGGGCGATCTTCCAATTGATCCACGTATCTCGATTCAACTCTATTACTCAATAAGACAAGGGAAAAGAAAGGGAGTAAGCTTTGAGCTTAGTGAGTTTACACATAAACAATTAAGCATCATAATATAAGCTATACAACAATTAGCATTATACTAACATAAGTAATTCACAACTATGCTTACATTTTCTATCCCTTACCACATTTCCAACACATCATGAGTCACATACTCATAACCATTGACATGCACCCCTGCATTCAATATCACATTTACACAACATACAACACATCATTATTTCACAATAACACATCCACACATCTACACTACTCACTAATACATCCACACAGCTACTCTCTCTGTGGTTTCGCACTTAGCCTACCACAATCGATATAATAATGTAGTATCGCACTTAGCCTACCAATAAGGTAATCATAGTGGTCTCGCACTTAGCCCACTAAAAAATATACTTAGCGATAGCATCGCACATAGCCCAGCTCATCGTTGCTAAGTATTGGGGTAGCATCGCACTTAGCTTACCATCAAGTACTATCACTACACATTCACATATCTACTTTGTAGTTCATTCATTCATTCGTTCACTATAACTAACTCATTCATTCCACGTGAACCATATAGGTTCTCAACCATGCTATACTCTAGCTAGCATTTACAAAGTATACGCATAATGCATCGTTTATACGTAAACTTACCTCGGTACTCAAAAAGTATGGAGATGTACAATTTAGTCCACGACCTTGCCCTTGCCTTGGTTTCAATCCGGGCTTTGTCTTTCTTAATCTATAATGACAAATCAACACATTCAATACACACATTGACTAAATTGACCTTTATCTCATACTTTAGCAAAATCCCCATTTTGCCCCTAATCTTTCTCATATTTACTCTTTTGCCCCAAGGCCCGTAAAGTGATTTTTATTCAACTTTCTAGCCTTTCATGCTTAGCCAAATCACTTACTCAATTAAAGCTATCATCAATTCTCACTAATTCTCACATGTATGACCAAACTCAAGACTTTCACAAACTAGTCCCTACATGTATTTTTCATGGAATTCACTTAGTAAAAGATGTTTCTACAACATCAAGCTTTCATATTCTTCCATAAAACATCAAAATTCATGCATGTCATACATGGGTACATTTTTTAACATCATCATATAGCTAAAAATAGCTTACTCATGCTACTAGGACTTCAAAAATATGAAGAATATCAAAAACGGGCTAGAATACACTTACTAGCTAGCTTGAAAAGTTGAAGAGCCCTAACAATGGCTTCTCTCAAATTTTCGACAGCCTTGGAGAAGAAGATGAATGAATTTTGTCATCTTTTCTCCTATTTTAATCATTTAATTGTCAAATGACCAAAATACCCTTTTTGACAAACTTCCTAATTTAACTCATCCATGCCTAAATTTGTCCAAATATTAGAAATTGTGAAAATTACTCATTAAGGACTTCTAATTGATATTCTAAAGAAATTTCACACAAATAGCTTCTAGAATCTCACATTTTGCAACTTTTGCAATTTAGTCCTTTGGGATAGTTCAACCGCAATTTAACAAAATTACATCATGAAACTTTCACACTAGCATGCAAACATGGCATAGACCTCAAAAACTCATACTTATGCCTCGGATTTGTGGTCTCGCACCACTATTCTGACTAGGCCCTAAATCGGGATGTTATAGTAAGAGCTTTCAATGTAAATATTACATTATTATGACGAAAGGTAGCTTTCAAATTATTTGTGTTCATGTTGAATTGAGATAAACATGCTTTGTGGTTGCTTAATGTATTGACAAATTTATACTATATTTGTTACGAACTTACTAAGCATAGCATGCTTATTAAATGTTTATTTTCTGTGTTTGTAGTTGTCGGAAGCTCGTTCAGGTTGGAAAGTCGTTGGAGATCTATCACACTATCCATGGGCTCTTTCAGTACTTTCATATGTTTAATTTTTGTTATAATGGCATGTATAGGTATTTTGGCTAATGTTGGCCTATAAGTTATATTGTGGTTGTGGCCAATTGATTTGGCTTGTGTTATGGTATATTTTGGTATGTATATAAGTAGCATTAATATGGTTGATGTTTGGCTTCTTTTGTGTTTGAAGGATGAAAGGTAATGATAGTTAAATGTGCATATTTTAAATATGTCTTACGATATGATGAATTTTGTGGTGAATTGGTACTTTAGTAAGTATGACTTATATGGTGATTTGGTGCTAGATTAGAATGGCATGTTTGGTACCAATTGAGAAGTTTTGGTATCTTTTGGTATGTAACATCCCGATTTAGGGCCTAGTCGGAATAGTGGTACGAGACCACAAATCTGAGGTATATTTATGAGTTTTGAGGTTTATGCTATGTTTGCATGTTAGTCTGAAAGTTTCATGAAGCAATTTTTGTTAAATTATGGTTGAATGGTCCAAAAGGACTAAATTGCAAAAGTTGCAAAATGTGAGATTCTAGAAGCTAATTGTATGGAATAGCTTTGGATTATCAATTAGAGGTCCTTAAATAGTAATTTCCCAAATTCTAATTTTTGGACAAAAATGGGCATGAGTGGATGAAATTGGAAAAGTTTGACAAAGGGGCATTTTGGTCATTTGTCAATTAAGTGATTAAAAAGGGAAAAAGATGACAAAATTTCATTCATCTTCTTCTCCAAGCTACCGAAACTTTCAAGAAGCCATTGTTAGGGCTCTTCAGTTTTTCAAGCTTGCTAGTAAGTGCATTCAAGCCCCGTTTTTTATATTCTTCATATTTTTGAAGTCCTAGTAAAATGAGTAAGCTATTTTTAGCTATATGTTGAGCTGGGATTGATGTTAAAAAATGTACCCATGTATGACATGCATGTATTTTGATGTTTTATGGAAGATTATGAAAGCTTGATGTAGTAGAAACATCTTTTGCTAAGTGAATTTCATGAAAATGCATGTAGGGACTAGTTTGTGTAAGTCTTGAGATTGGTCATACATGAGTGATTTAGTGAGAATTGATGATTTCTTTAGTTGAGGTTATGAATCGGCTAAGCATGAAATGGTAGAAAGTTGTATGAAAATCACTTTACGAGCCTTGGGGCAAAAGTATAAATATGAGGAAGTTTAGGGGCAAAATGGTAATTTTGCTAAAGTATGAGATAATGGTCAATTTAGTCAATGTGTGTATTGAATGAGTTGATTTATCATTATAGATCAAGAAAGACGAAGCCCGGATAGAAACCGAGGTAAGAGCAAAGTAGCAGACTAAATTGCACACCTCCATACTTTTGAGTACCGAGGTAAGTTTACGTATAAATGATGCACTTATGCATATACATTGTTAATGCTAGCTAGTGTGTAGCATGATTGAGAACCTATTCGGTTCTAGTGGAATGAATGAGATAGTAGTTGTGAATGGATGAATGTATTACAAAGTAGACATGTGAATGTGTAGTGATAATGCTTGATGGTGGGCTAAGTGCGATACCACCTTGATACTTAACAATGATGGGCTGTGTGCGATACTATTGTTAAGCATATTATTTAGTATGCTATGTGCGGAATCACTATAATTATCCTTTGTGGTAGGCTATGTGCGATACTACCTCATGATCTGATTGTGGTGGGCTAAGTGCAAAACCATCGAGTAATTTAGTTGTGTGGATGTATTATTGAGAAATAATGATGTGTTGTATTTTGAGTAAATGTGATATTGAGTGTAGGGGTGCATGTCAATGATTATGAGTATATGACTCATGATGTGTTGGAGATGTGGTAAGGGATAGAAAGAGTAAGCATAGTGGTGGATGTGAATTACATATGTTAGTATAATGCTAATTGTTGTTTAGCTTATACTAGAATGCTTAAATTGTTTATGTGTAAAATTACTAAGCTCAAAGCTTACTCCTTTCTTTTCCCTTGTCTTATAGAGAAAAAGGATTGAATCATGATACGCGGATTAATCGGAAGATCACCCACACTATCAGCACACTCCGGTACATTATACTTAATGTTTTGTATATGGCATGTATAGAGGCTAGATAAGTTAGTGAATTTTGTTGTATTGGCTAAGATGTGTTGGCCATTAGATGGATAAACTATTTTGTATAACGCCATGGTTGTTGGCTACTTTATTATATGAAAAGATGTAGTTATCCACGTAAGATTATGTTTCAATATAAGTTGATATTGGATGTGTTGAATGTGTATATGTTGTATGAACTAGATGGGTGAAAAGAGCTTAGCATATAGCTTTGTTCTTGTCCATGTGGATAGACACACGGGCATGTGTCTAGGCCAAGTGTGGCACACGGCTAGCCCACGGGCGTGTGACTTGGCCGTGTCAATTTGGCAGATTCGAGTAGTGTAGGCCACGGGCTAGCCACACGGGCGTGTACCCTAGCCGTGGGACATTGGCAGAATGCTTGGGTTTTCATGCACGGGATGGGGGCATGGGCGTGTGTGACCTCCACGGGCGTGTCTAATCTTACGCGGGCGTGTGGTCCCTGTATAGATGGAAAAATTTTAAGATAGTAAAAGTTTTCGATATGGTCTCGAGAAACTTCATGTATATGAGTAAGGTCTCATAAGTTGAGAATGAGGTCGTTACGGTGACTAAGAGAGAGTAGTCACGTTGAGCCTAAGTTTCGTTCAAGTGGTTTTAATTCGGTAATGCCTCCGGCCTGGTTCCGGCGTAGAATACAGGTAAAGGGTGTTACATTTAGTGGTATCAGAGCTATGGTTTAGTCAATTATAGGACTACTGTAGCGGGTGTAAGGGTCTAGCTATACATGCCATAAGTGTACAATGATAGTGTGGTGGTTTCTGATGATTTTAAACCTTTTTTTATATAGTATATGGATCCCGATCAATCGACTGCTGATGAAGCGGCTAGTAATGTGCCGGCTCCTGCGCAAGGAACCGCGCCTGTTCAGAGTGGACCCGAGGTTAGGGGTCAAGGGGAAGAGGCTAGGGAAGCCTTTCTGCAGATGATGAGTAATTGGTACTCGGATTATGTTCGAGCGAACCCTAATGCTCAACCTCCACCTCCTCCTCTACCTGAGCCAATTCTAGTGGCTCCTCAAGGTATTGATGTAGTGAGGATATCGAAACCCCCGGTGGATAAGATTAGGAAACACGGGGCTGAGGAGTTTAGAGCTAAGTTAGATGATGACCCCGAGAGGGTAGAGTTTTGGCTAGAGAACTCAATGAGAGTATTCGATGAACTCTCTTGTACACCTGAAGTGTGCCGTATCTTTGCTCAGGGACTCAGCATACCATTGGTGGAAGACGTTGACATCGGTCGTCCCGAAAGAGCGGGTGACGTGGGAATTCTTTCTGGAAGAGTTCCGGAAGAAGTATATAAGCCAGCGATTTACTGATGGGAAACGGAAAGAATTCCTTGAGTTAAAGCAAGGGAGAATGACAGTAGCAGAATATGAGCGCGAATTTGTTAGGCTTAGCAAGTACGCGCAAGAATGTGTGTCGACGGAGACCATCTTGTGTAAAAGGTTCGAAGATGGACTGAACGAGAATATTAAGCTCCTAATGGGTATTTTGGAGTTGAAAGAGTTTGTGGTGTTGGTTGAAAGGGCATGTAAGGCCGAGGAGTTGAGTAAGCAAAAGAAAAGGGCTATGATTTAAGCCCGAGATGCGAGAAAGCGACCGATGGGCAAATCATATCAAGCCCAGTCGAAAAGGTTCAAGGAAGTGAATCCTCGGACGACAGCACCAGTAGTGTAACACCCCTAACCCAAGACCGTCATCAGAATAGAGTTAAGAGGCATTACCAGACAATCAGAACGTTTCATTACTATTTCACGACACAAAGTCAAACATCAATCAAACATAATCATTCGTAAGTATATAGTCCCTTATGGAGGTCTTCGAGACCTTAAACACGTGTTAGAAAGGGGTCGAGACTAAACCGGAACACATACAGAAATTCTCAAAAATTTAAAACTTTTCAAAGTTTCAGGGGTTACACGCCCATGTGGGCAGGACGTGTGCCTTCCACGGCTGATGGACACCCCCGTGTGTCTTCCCCGTGTTCGAACCTGACTTTACTCCACGGCCACCAAGCACGCCCGTGTACCTTCGCCGTGGTCAATTTTGACTTGGCTCCACGGCCACCAAGCACGCCCTTGTACTTTGGCCGTGGTCGATCCTGTTGAAATCACACGGCTACCAGGCACATCCGTGTGCCAAGGCCGTGTACTCTTAACTAGCCTATCGACTTAGCCCCACGGTCACTAGGCACGCGCCTGTGTGCCTGGCCGTGTGACAAAATAGGCCATTTACAAGGCCAATTTGCCACCCACACAAGGGTCAATCCTACAAGCACATTTAAAAATAATCCCACACACAATTTAGCAACCAATTTCATGTCAAGTGATCATCATATCCTCACATACAACCTCATTACTAAATATGTCAACTTAAAACCATCTTACTCAACCAAATCACATACATTATCAAGCATGACTCATCCACAAAATCATTATATTATTATGATATCAATTCTTCACTAATCTTACCCTACTTAAAAACATATCATAAACATAACTCATTCATAAGTTAACATCATTTCACTTCCAAGCCAACTCACATGGCAAGGATTAAACATTCCCAAAACATACCATAACTTCTAGCCTATACATGCCATATTTCATCTATTTACATCTTTCCAAAAGTACCAAATTAGATTGCCGATAGTGTGATAGATGTGCTGACGATTCCCGAATCCGAGCTAGCTTTGCTGGCACTGTAAAACAGAGAAACACTTCACACAGTAAGCTTTCAAAGCTTAGTAAGTTCGAAATACAATACCATTATATCATCAGATCAAACCAATGTATATAATTAAACCATCACATAGTTCAGTTCTCTTATATTCATACCATATCATCCATAGCTAAAATACTCATTCATCCATTCATGGCTTTATCTATAAACTCGTCAACCACAAAGGTTCAATACATACCTTAGCTAACACATAGTTATTTAAGGCTCAATATTATTCATCGATCATCCTCTGATATTCGTCTAATTTAATCGCACACCCAGTTCCTTATACATGATTGAAGCATATTCGTCATCGCACACTTAGTCCCTATTCTTTTAACCGACTTAGCTCGGTATCGCACACACAGTGCCAAATCAATAAGCCGAAGCTTTCATAACATCGCACACACAGTGCTATTCATCTCTGTTTCGATTTCGATTTCGGACACTTAGTGCCATCCAATTTAATTTTGCACATAACATCTCATAATCATATACTTATTCATTCCATAATACTAAAAGATATCTTAATAACATGTATTATATCCGAACTTACCTCGGATGTCGAACTATCGAAACGGTCGATTAATCGAGCACTTTATCTTTGCCCCGATCTCGATCCGAACCTCTCCTTTCTTGGTCTATACACATTCAAATTCAATCCATTCAATCACCAAATCATTCATTTTAGTCCAAACACACATATTTAGGGCATTTTACAAAATAGCCCTCACATTTTCACATTTCGACACTTTAGTCCTTAATTCATAAAATCATAAAATACACATAATTAGCTTGCACCCATGCCTAGCCGAATTCTCACTATATTCATACAAGCCCACACATTTCATTTATTTCACATTTTAATCCTTCAAAATGCTATTTTCTCAATTTAGCCCTAATTAGCTAAATTCATCAAAAATTCAAGAACAAAACATGTTCATTAAACACATATCTTTCATTTAACACCAACACTAATCACAAAGCTCACCATTTCATCAATGGCACATTTCATAAACATTATCAATTCATAAAATTTAAGCATGGGTTTTGTAGAGCGCAAAGCAACGATTATGAAAACGTAAAAATTAATAAAAACCGAGCAAAATCTGACCTTGAGTCAAGCCAATTCCTAGCCTAAATTACCAAAGCTTAAAACCTCTATTCTTTCTTCAATATTCGGTACAAAGATGAATAGAAAATTGCTTATTTTGATGCTTTGTTTTATTATAAATTAGCTTAATAATCTAATACCAATTTTGCCCTTTTATTAGTCATATAAGACAAATTTACATTATGGTTATCTAATCATTTAACCATCCACTATCTTAAAAATGGGTTATTAAAAACATAAGGCCTACACCTTAAAAAGCCAACAACAATTAAGTATATAACAATCGGCACACAGCATTTTACACTTTATGCAATTAAGTCCTTTCTCACAATTTGACACACAGTCAATAAAATTATCACACAGAATTTTCACACTGGCTATATCACATATAATTCACACCAAAAATAATATTAGAATATTATTTCGACCTCGGATTTGTGGTCTCGAAACCACTATTTTGACTAGGGTCTAATTTGGGCTGTTACAACTCTCCCCCTTTAGGGATTTTCGTCCCCAAAAATCTTACCGGTGAATAGCTGTGGATATTGCTCTCTCATAACATTCTCAGGCTCCCACGTAGCCTCTTCAATTCCGTGCTTGTGCCACAATACTTTCACTAAAGAGATTTTCTTATTTCTCAACTCTTTGGTCTCTCATGCCAAAATTCGGATCGGTTCTTCACTATACGACAAGTCTGACTGGATCTCAACCTCAGTAGGAGCAATCACATGAGACGGGTCTGATCTGTACTGTCAAAGCATTGACACATGAAACACGTTATGGATCTTTTCTAACTCAGGTGGCAACATCAATCTGTAAGCAACCGAGCCAACTCATTCAATAATCTCATACGGTCCAATGAACCTCAGACTCAGCTTGCCCTTCCGGCCAAATCAAAGTATCTTCTTCCACGGAGATACTTTCAAAAACACTTTATCACCCACCTCAAATTCAATATCTTTTCGTTTCAAATCTATATAAGACTTCTGACGATCTGAGGCTGCCTTCAAACTGCCATGAATTACTTTCACTTTCTGCTCAGTCTCTTTTATAAGATCAACCCCGTGAATCTTATTCTCACTCAGCTCAGTCCAATACAATGGAGTTCGACACTTTCGACCGTAGAGAGCCTCATATGGTGCCATTTTAATGCTAGATTGAAAACTATTGTTGTATGCAAACTCAATCAATGGTAAATGCTTTTCCCACGCACTTTTGAATTCAAGAATACAGCATCTCAACATATCTTCAAGAACCTGAATGATCTGCTCGGTCTGACATTCCGTTTGCGAATGAAACGCAGTACTGAAATGCAATTTTGTGCCTAAAGCCTCTTGCAATTTCTTCCAAAATCGCGAGGTAAGTCTCAGATCTCTATCAGATACAATAGATAGCGGCACCCCGTGCAATCTCACAATCTCAGCAATATACATTTCAGCCAATCTATCGAGTGAATAATCTATTCTCAGAGGAACAAAATGAGTTGATTTCGTCAATCTTTCAACTATCACCCAAATTGCATCTTTCTTTCCCGGAGATAAAGGCAATCCCGACACAAAGTCCATCGTGATCCTTTCCCATTTCCACTCAGGAATCATAATCGGTTGCAACAATCCAGACGAAACCTGATGTTCGGCTTTAACTTGCTGACAAATTAAACATTTTGACACAAAGTCAGAGATGTCTCGTTTCATACCATGCCACCAATAAAACTGTTTCAGATCATTATACATTTTCGTACTCCCAGGATGGACAGTTAATCGACTATTATGAGCCTTTTTCAAAATCGTTTGAATCAACTCTGAATTTCTCGGAATACAAATCCGATCTCTAAATCTCAAATAATCATCACTATCAACTCAAAATTCTAATTCAGCATTCGATTCACATTGAGTTCGTTTAGCCATCATTTCAACATCACTTTTCTGAGCATCACAAATCTGATGTACAAACATTGGCTTTATTTTCAACTCGACCATAACTGCACTATCATCACACAGATCTTTCTGAGCATTCATTGCTCGCAAAGCACATATGGACTTTCAGCTCAAAGCATCAGCTACAACATTGGCTTTACCTGGGTGGTAATCTATCACAAGTTCGTAATCTTTCAACAACTCTAACCATCTTCTCTGTCACAAATTCAATTCTTTCTGAGTCATCAAATACTTCAAACTCTTGTGATCTGTAAATATATGACACTTCTCACCAAATAAATAATGACGCCATATTTTCAATGCAAACACAATCGCGGCCAATTCAAGGTCGTGTGCGTTGGGTAGTTCTTTTCATGCGGCTTTAGTTGCCTCGAAGAATAAGCAATGACTTTACCTTCTTGCATCAAACACACAGCCCAAACCATTCAACGAGGAATCACTTTGAAACTATGAATTCTTTGCTCGATCAAAGTTGAACCAACACTGGTGCTACTTCACAACAACACTTTCAATTGTTCAAAACTCGATGGCATTTTTCTGACCACTCGAATCTAACATCTTTCTGTAGCAACTTCGTCAACGGAGTCACAATCATCGAGAAGCCTTTCACAAACCGTCTATAATATCCCGCTAGTCCCGAAAAAATACGGACTTGGACACATTTCTGGAGGTTTCCATTCTAATATAGTAGAGATTTTACTAGGATCAACTCGTATCCCTAAGTGACACAATATGCCCTGTAAAACCAACTTCACGCAACCAAAATTCATATTTACTAAACTTAGCATACAACTATTTCTCACACAGAGTTTGTAGCACGGTTCTCAAATGCTCGGCATGCTGCGTCTCATCACACGAATAGATCAAAATATCATCAATGAACACCACTACAAAGTGATCCAAATACGGTCTGAATA
Organism: Gossypium sturtianum; assembly: GCA_025698515.1. NCBI lineage: Eukaryota > Viridiplantae > Streptophyta > Magnoliopsida > Malvales > Malvaceae > Gossypium > Gossypium sturtianum. The sequence goes on from CM046954.1 coordinate 76,436,064, forward strand.
TCTGATTCATCAGATCCATAAACACTGTAGGAGCATTTGTTAGTCCGAAAGGCATCACTAAGAATTCGTAATGTCCGTACCTCGCTTACGAGCGCGCTTTATCACATCGATTCTTTAACTCTTAACTGATAGTAACATGATCTCAAATCTATCTTTGAAAACACTGTAGCTCCTCTCAGCTGATCAAACAAATCATCAATACGAGGCAACAAATATTTATTCTTTATCGTTACTTTGTTCAACTGTCGATAATAATAGTTCCATCTTTCTTTTTCACAAATAACACAGGAGCTCCCCAGGGTGAGAAACTAGGTCGTGCAAATCCTCTGTCAGTCAACTCCTGCAACTGAGACTTTAACTCTTTCAATTCTGTTCGTGCCATTCTATACGGAGCTATTGAAATGGGAGTGGTCCCTGGCACTAATTTAATACCAAATTCGACTTCCCAAATCGAAGGTAATCTCGGTAACTCTTCAGGAAACACATCTGGAAACTCACATACCACAAGCACAGATTCAACTTTCTTTTCCGACACTTTTGTATCAATCACGTACGCCAAATAAGCTTCACAACCCTTTTTCACATAGTTTATAGCTTTCATCACAGATACAGCTGGTAATCCTTTTATATCATTGGATTCTATTAGGAACTAGCTCACCATTCTGACTTTTCAACTCAATACTCTTTCTTTTACAATTCACGATGGCATTATGCAGAGTAAGCCAATCCATACCCAGAATTATGCCAAACTCATCGAATGGTAGTAACATCAAATTAACCGGAAAACAAACATCCCGAAACATTAATGGACAATTCTTGCACACCTTATCCACCAAAACACACTTGCCTAAGGGATTCGATACTCTAATAAAAAATTCAGTAGACTTAACAGGTAGAGTCTTACTTGATACTAGATTCACACACACATATGAATGATTAGATCTTGGATCTATCAATGCAATGACATCAGTATCAAATAAAGTGAAAGTACCGGAGATGACGTTTGGAGATGATGCTTCCTCTCGTGCATGTATAACATAAGCTCGGGTAGGTGCTCTCGCCTCTGACCTCATAGCTGTGTCAGTAGTCCCTCTTTGGCTTCCACTCACATTTCTGGTATTTCTGGGTGGTCTACCTCTAGCCGTCACATTACTCATTCTTTCATTCTGAACATTTTCCTCTTCGACCACTTTGGGCAATCTCGAATAAAATGATCTTGGGATCCACATTTATAAAAAACTCTATTGTTGTACTTGCCCCAGCATTCTCCCACATGTCATCTTCCACACTGTCTGCACTCAGATTTGTTACTCTTAACACTGCCAACACTTGATTCAATCAGAGCTTGAGTTCGTGGACCAGCACTTTGTCTCGAACGATCTCTACTTGGATGTCCAAACGAAGCATTTGAACGATTTCTTGCATCTCTAAATCTCTTCGTCGAAGGTTGAGAAAACTTATTCATCGATCTTTTTCGTTCATAACGAGCTTCAGAATCAGCTTTCTTCTTTTCTTTACTGAGCTCATCATCCTTGCATGCTCTTTCAACTAACATAACAAATTCATTTATATCAAGTATTCCAACCAACAATTTAATATCTTCATTCAATTCCTCTATGAAGCGTTTGCACATAGTAGCTTCGGTCGAAACACATTCTCTCGTGTATTGACTCAATCTTACGAATTCTCACCCATATTCAGTAATGGAAAAACGACATTGTTTCAGTTCAAGGAACTCTTTACGTTTCTGATCAATGAAGCGTTGACTGATATACTTCTTTCTAAACTCAACTTGAAAGAAATCCCAAGTGATTCTCTCTCTTGAAACCACGGATGTCAATGTTTTCCACCAATTATAAGCCGTATCTCTTAACAAAGAAACTACACACTTGATACATTCATCAGGGGTTAACGACATCTCATCAAATACCCGAATTGTGTTCTCGAGCCAAAACTCATTTCCTTTCAAAGCATCGTCGTCGGCCAGGGCCCCTAAACTCTTGACCCCATACTTTCGTGATCTTATCCACATGAGGTTTATTCAATCAAATCGGATCTATCACTTGTGGCACAATAGGTACTTGTGGGGGTGGAGGTTGTGGAGCAGCCGGGTTCGTTCGAACGAACTCCGAAAACCACTCACTCATCATACGGAAGAAAGCTTGCTTAGCCTCTCCTCCCTCACTACTTTCATTTGGCCTAAATGTTGCCGGCGCTGTCCCTTGAGTGGGAGCAGGCGCGTTACTCTCTACATCGTCAGCAACTGCTCGATCGGGATCCATTACTATATGAAAACACATTTATAACAGTCAGAATTCATCACACTATCGCAATTTTATATATGGCATGTAGAGCTAGACTCACACACGCTACGTTAGTCCGAGAATCGACTAAACCATAGCTATGATACCAATAAAATGAAACACCCCTAACCCGAGACCGTTGCCGGAATAGAGTTAAGAGGCATTACCAGACAATCAGAACGTTTCATTACTATTTCACGACACAAAGTCAAACATCAATCAAACATAATCATTCATAAGTATATAGTCCCTTATGGAGGTCTTCGAGACCTTAAACACGTGTTAGAAAGGGGTCGGGACTAAACCGGAACACATATAGAAATTTTTAGAAATTTAAAACTTTTCAAAGTTTCAGGGGTTACACACCCGTGTGGGCAAGACATGTGCCTCCCACGGCTGATGGACACCCCCGTGTGTCTTCCCCGTGTTCGAACCTAACTTTACTCCACGGCCACCAAGCACGCCCGTGTACCTTCGCCGTGGTCAATTTTGACTTGGCTCCACAGCCACCAAGCACACCCTTGTACTTTGGCCGTGGTCGATCCTGTTGAAATCACACGGCTACCAGGCACGTCCGTGTGCCAAGGCCGTGTACTCTTAACCAGCTACTGACTTAGCCCCACGATTACTAGGCACGCCCGTGTGCCACAACCGTGTGACAAAATAGGCCATTTACAATGCCAATTTTCCACCCACACAAGGGTCAATCCTACAAGCACATTTAAGCATAATCCCACACACAATTTAGCAACCAATTTCATGTCAAGTGATCATCATATCCTTACATACAACCTCATTACTAAATATGTCAACTTATAAACCATCTTGCTCAACCAAATCACATACATTATCAAGCATGACTCATCCACAAAATAATTATATTATTATGATATCAATTCTTCACTAATCTTACCATACTTAAAAACATATCATAAATGATACGATCCGCCTCGGGGTGAGTCGAGTCGTATGTGAATTGCCTAATCGTCTACGAGGAGGAATCAAGTCTTCAGAAAATAATCGGAAAAATATGGATGAGTTTGCAGAAGCTTTAGGTGAATTTGTTTAGAAGGTGGGTTTATGTTAGGAATGGAGGTGTTTAAATGAAAGAGTTGATTTGGATAATTAAAAGGATAGGTTCAGTTTAAGATGAAGGGAAAGAAGATGGGATTCGGTTTAAGGTTGAACAAACAATGATAGGGCTGATGGTAATGGAATTGGATAGATGGATAAGTGATGGTTTAGATAAATGATAGGTGATAGTTGATGGGAATGGATGAAAGAACTTAAACAAAGAATCGATTCAACACTAATAGCGTGTCACTCCGGGTTCTATATTTGTTTAAGGTGGAAAAATGGTAGTCGATGATGGACCAAGATCTGTTATCTATAAAGATAAGAACCTATGGTATAAGTTGATGGAAGAGAACGATTGACGCCACAAGCAAGAAAACTTGATAAGTCGAAATCGAAACTCGTATGAAAGATAGAGAGAAGAATAATCTCACTCAATGAACAAAAGTTCATAAAATATATTCAAAGTTCAAAAAGTCTACTTTTTACAAACTAATAACAGGTATATATAGTGCTTACATGTGGTTAGCTGAAGAGACAAATGAATTCAACTTTAATATGCATTTAAATGGCTAAAATAAAATCTAAAAACTCTTGAATTCCTCCAGCCAAATAACAGCAACTTTATGACTCCTAATGAGCTGATTAAATGAATTTGAATGCTTAAAAAGTGTCCCTTGAGTTCTTCCATGATCAACTGAAAAGTCACCAGCCACATGAAAATTGTCAACTTTTGGAATTCTAGCCATGTAACTCCCAGCTTCAATGTGATTAATTCTTCAATTAAATTACTTGTCAATGTCCTTTGAGTTCTCCATGATCAATCAAAAAGTCACCAGCCAAATGATGGAGAAATGACTGCTTATAGTAAATACCATGAAGCAAACGTTATAGAAGTTGAAGACAAAGAGGCTGCCGAATTTAAAGAACCATAATGTTCTTCTTTATTTAATAGTAATAATGGATGTAAGATGAAAAGTCACCTGCAATTATCACATGTAACCGACAAATTAAAGCAATTATTAAACTTAAAATAAATTAACAACTAATTTAATTAAATAAACTAACACTTAAACTTCATTAAACTTCATTTATTCCAGCAACTAGCTTAATTAAATAAAGCATCATTAAATGAACTTAACTCATGCATCAATAAATTAACCTAGTAACTAAATTAATTAAAGAAACAACTATTAAATTAAATTCATTAAAAGAACTCAATTAATTAAACTAAGTTGAGTTGAATTAATGACCAGCAACCATTTATTGAACTAAGATGCTTAAATGCAAGTATTTAAAATGCAAACTAAATGCAAAGCTGAAAATTAAATAAAGAGTTCAATTTAGTTGGATCGGTTCAAAGAGCTGGAATCAGCTTCATTTTGCACTTTGGCCCCTCAAACTTAGGCCACTCTCGATGGCATCGGATGGAGTCGAACCATGATGCGACCAGGATCGCATCATACCCCCCTCTTGAAAGCGATTCATCCTCGAATCGAGCCGATGGTTCTCTCGAACAAAATTCTTGCCGCTCGACTTTCCTCGATCAAACGGGACGCATGATAATCGCAACACCTGAAAAATATAACCAAGAGTTAGCAAGAGTTGTTTCAAACAAACTTGCAAACGAAATGTAAACATCAAACAAAGAAATCGCATGTAATCGGGCAGCATCAAACTTTCGTATAAAATGAACAATGCCTTATCAAACATTTGAAACTGAAGTGAATAATCTTCATGGCATGCATACGATTCAAATGGATTCCATAAATCAAAATCACCATGTGAGTAACACATCAAATGATAGATATATTCATCACAAATAGATAGGTGAGAAAGTGCAAATGACACTTGAGATAGAATAATCTCATCTTGCATTGAACGATGCATTTAATTACTCGTACATGAATAAAATTTATCAAACACAAGATTCTTTTTGTCAATGAACAAATCAGATAGATCACCAATCATCAGAATGAAACATTCAAACACTTCATGATCTAAATGATGAAAATCAGTAGCATGTGTTCTATCAACATTCAAAAAAATCAAGAGCATTTCGTAAACAGGCAAAGTAGAACGATTAATCATAACATGATCTAAATGTTTGGCAAAAACATAATCAGCAATGCAAAGCTTATCGCAGTCCGAAAAGAGCAAAAACGTATTAACAGTTTCAGAAGACTTACCTTTATACTCAGATAGACAAAGATCAGTCTTACCTTGATCAAGCAATACAAACCTTCTCTCCACGGCCAAGTAGTGTAATCGAAGCTTCGCGTTCAATTCAACCATTCTCAAATGGAAAGTGAATTTCAAATGCAACCATAAAAATTGTTTAAGGAACGAATAAAAATGGAAAACAAAGTTGACAAAATTCGTTACCTTATTCAGGAACCATGTTTCAAAATGATTGAAATTGTTCAAGCACAATTGGAACTGATTGATTTTCCAACAAGACATACCAGATGATACAAAACATATTCCCGGTTTAAAAACATGCGTTTGATTATTAAGTTCAAGATGTGACAACGGTTTAGAAAAATCAAACATGTTAATCCAATAGGAATTGTGCAAACTCAAAATCGAACGATCAAAATTCTGAACATGTCTTAAAACCGATTTGCAAAAACTCAAAGATTTCGCATTAGACAATGAGCAAATCTCGTAATAACTGCAATCAAATAAATTGGGATTAAAAGAAAAGTCATCGTTATACTTACTCGAGTCTTGCATTTGTCGTCTATGCGTCTCTCCACCATCATACTTTGCATCGCAATGATTATTACTAGACAAACTCATTTTTCCATCACTTAAATTATCACAATCAATCAAAGATGGGCAAATGATGATGTCATCCACATATTTGCAATCATTAGAAAATTTTAGGGGAGACGGAATCGTTTAAAAACACTTACCTTCCTTACCTTCCGATTTGGGTGATTCAACTTCACTTTCAACTTTACATTTATTGATCACACGAAAACGTCGCTCATCGGGAAGGTATTGAAGTTGGCATTCAGCACTCGATTTCTCGTAAACCTGAAAAGTAGAGACAGAAGAAGAGAAAACTTCAAATGGATTAGTTGAAAAATCACTCTCTTTTTCTCGCTCTTCTCATTCTCTCGTTTCTTTTTCCAACTCTTCTTTTTCACTTTCAATTTTTTTTTCAATCTCAATTTTCTTTTCAATCTTTTCTTCATTTTCTTTTTCAAGCTCTTTTTCTTCACTCTCAAATTCTTTTTCAAATTTATTTTCGACTTCTCTTTCAACTTCTTTTTGTTCTTTCTCTTTTTCAAAAACCTTCTCAATGGCTTTTTCAAGCTCTCTCAAAACTCGCTCATTTTCTCTCTTACTTGCCTCTTTTCTCTCTTTTCTTTTTATTTCTTTTTTCTCATTTTTATTTTCTTTTCTCTCGAACTCTTTTTCAAGTTCTTTTTCATTACAACAAGGGAATGATTCAAAAGAATTGAAAAGAGATGGATTTGACTCAAGGATCGAAGAAATATTTTCGTAGATGTCACGGTCGATGCTTCGTGAAAAATCCTTCGTGCTCGACATCTTTGATTCATAAGAAGAAAAACTCGTACTTTCTTCTTGTTCGTCACCATAGTAGGCTTCAAACTTTGCTTTCCTTTGCCTTGAATCCTTCGTCGAATAAGAATCACGATTTGAACTACTTCGAGAACAATCTTTCGTAGATGAATTCTTCGACGCATATGAACCACATTCACTTATTCGTAAAGATTTCTCCGTGGATGGATATGTTGAAGCTTGTGAAGAAGAAATCTTACCTTCTCGATGGTAATCACGAGAGGTCTCACCTTCGCGGTTTGATTCATACCGTCTTGAACTTCTATATGAACCATAGTCTCGATCGAAATCTCTTCTTGAATGATCTTCGAAAGCGTGTTTTCAAGACGACCTTGACTTCGTTCTTCGACTTGAAGAAAGTTGTTCTTGTTGGTCTTGTTCCTCGATTCGATCCAACCACTTATGTAACTTGTCTGTAACACCCCAAACCCGGTCAAAACGTTACGACCAAATTTGAGTTGTTACAGGGAGAAAATTAAAAAAAAAAACTTCTGGCAATATCGGAGTTAAGAAAAACATTTGGATTAGAGAGTTCAAGTCAGGGCATACTATCTTCTCTTTGAGTTAATTAGGTGTTGAAAACGAGTTTATTTTACCAAAATTGAACTCAGAAATTTTTGAAAGGTGATCATCAATGTAAAAGTTGAGGTACGTAATCATTGGAAATAATATTTTTTTCTGAAATTGTTAAGAAAAATCCCAAGTTTTAGTTATTTGTAGCTTACCGTTCCTTTGTTGAAATTTTAGAAAACCTCTATTACGTTTTTAAGAAAACCCCGTTCCTCGATAATTCATAACGTGCATAAGATCAGTATATAAGCAAAATCCATAAAACAGAAATAAATTTAAAGCGGCCTTATTACAGATTAAAATCCCGAAATAGAAGAAGTAGGTTTAAAGTAAAGTTCGAGTTTACTAAAAAAAATAACAACGCATGGCCACCTCGAGTCTGTCTCGGCTCTAAATCTGCTATCTACTGATTACCTGCAGAATTTGCAAAAAAGGGTGAGTCATCGAGACTCAGTGTGTGTAAATCCCCGTATAACACAGACTGGGCCTTAGCCCTCTCAATATAGCATATGTCACATGCATGCAATGCAGCCCAATCCCAGTTTAACTCTCCATCCAAACACCCGTGGCATCATGCCACTGTGGTTCATGACCACCGTGGTTCTAGACCACTCGTGACAATAGTCACTCGTGACAATAGTCACTTAATATAATCGTGGGGCCAACCCACTGTGGTCTTAGACCACCGTGACGATCTCTGAATAGTTTATGTTTACGTGGGGCCAACCCACTGTGGTCTTAGACCACCGAGACAAGTCACTGTTATAAGCAATCGTGGTATTAACCACCGTGGTACTCAGACCACTCGTGACAATAGTCACTCGTGACAATAGTCACTTAATCAATACTTCCCCCTCCTTTCAATTCCCGAGCCCATGCTCTTTACATCGTGCACAATGTGTATGCAATCGTCATCACAATGCATAACAGATACTATTTCATACATGAATAACAATAAACATATATACAGGCATATAATCCAGAATATCAACCATGAAGAACTTACCCGGTGTCTCCAACCTTACCCATAAGGGTATTTTGCCTATCACATCAATCCTTTCGACTTTTGGCCATTACAGTTAATAACATAACTACAGATAAGTGTGTGAATAGTACACACCTAATAACGCGTAATACCAAGCTATCTACGTCAATGCTTTTGCTAACAGGAACGACAGCTATCTGCCTATCCCAGGCAGACATCGGCTCTCTACCACAGCCCAGCGGAAAATCCCGAACCGCCGATACCGCACGACGTTTAAAGTTTGGAATGGATACTATGGGTACACTCCTCCTCTTGGCTTGCCGTTTCTTGTATCCATGAAAGGTTCTTGATCGTGAAACAGAGGTTAAGGCATTGAAAGAGAATAGAGGGAATAAGAACTCAAATCGATGAAGTTCCTTACCTTGATCAACAGAAGTCGAACGTTAACAGACGTGGCTTAAGAAACCATTTGAGCCCCTAAATAATTACCATGTTAGAATCAGTTCTCCAGATAGATCAAAAGGAGTGGCCTTTCGGCCAAACAAGTCGATAAAGAATCCCTACCTCCTATTCGGCCAACGACTACTTGCCAAAACCCCCTTTGAAAATAGGCCACACGAAAAAGAGATGACGGAACACACCCTTCTACAATCGGTCAGTGCCCAGGAAGTGAGTCAGAACCTTCGGTTAACCATTGCAACGAGGATTAAGAAAAAGAATGAGATGAAAAGAGAGAAGAGCTTCTTACCACCCCAAGAATATGCCGAATGGAGAGTCTATGTTCGGCTTCTATCAAGAATCGATGGAAGGGTGTCGATTCGGTTTTGAAGAAGAAACAAGAGAAGATGAACTAGGGAGATTCGACTATGAAGAACAAGAAAAGAAATGGAGTAAGAAGGTGTTTCGGCTTTGGAGAAAAAGTAGAGAAGAAAAGGAATTTCGGCTTGACAAGAGAGGGGATGAGGGTTGATTTGGATTCAATTATGGTGCTTAAGAGAAGAGCAAAGAAGATGGCAAAAAGTAATATGGAGGGGGTATGGTAAGGAAATAGTCGGCCAAAGGTGGTTTGATAGCTTTCAAGAACAAGATGCACGAATAAGAGGTTTGCAGTTCAGAGAAAAAGATGAGAAAAGAGTTGAAAGTCACCCAAAAGAAAAAGGAGAGAAACCATTAGGTGATCTTAGGCAATTTCGGCACACAATGCTAGACATCCCAAAACGAAACAAAGGCTCACAAATTCACACACCTTCACTAGGAGCTCTCGGTTAGTAAACCCACACTCAATGCCGAAAATCCCCCAACCACAACATCACATAGCCGTCACTCTCCTCCCTCCCAAACTCCAACTTTCGGCCAACACTCAAACACCAACCCTCTCCTTGATTTCCTCCACCGAATGCTCCCCATCACCCATTCAAATAGTTTGACCAATTCAAACTCCCGAAATCCCTCATGGCCATTCATTCAAACGGTTTGACTCTTTCAACACCCATCCTTGAAGAGCCCTAGCCGAATCCACCACTCTAGCTCCCTAGGCGCAAAAATAAAACTCCACAGTAAGGCTTGTGGGATGCGAACCTTCTCCCCGCTGCTACTCCCTTGTGACGCCACTTCCATGCACTCTTAAGTGGCGCCTCCTTGCCACCTTACCACCTCTCTTCTTGTGTCATCAAACCCAAATATTTATTCTTAAGACCTGCCTCTGCTAGCTTTCCCCCTAAAGTGCCTAAAACAGAATTTTCACCAAGGCTCAAGCTTAACCCCGAGCCTTCTCGGGATCCCCCAAACACATAAAAAGAACAAACAAAACAAGCCAACACACAGCAACACAAATAATGCCAAGCCCCTAAATCCAGGATGTTACATTGTCAAACTTGGCATTCATGACTTTTCGCATCCCGTTCAACAAGTATTGATAATCAGATTCTGTCAACGCTTCTTGATTCATGTTTATTTTCTAAAAAGAAAGATGGTTAAAAAGAATAAAAAAAAATTAAGTCCTCACCACAAAATTCTCACAAGTCACTCGCAAAGAAAAATCGCTCACACTCGTGTTTCACTCGAATATGGCTTTTTCTCTAATTTAGCACTCGTGCCTTTTACCGCTCTTTCTCGCTCTAGCAACTTCGTACTTCGTTTCGAAAGACTTATTGCAGCTTGAGGGTCAGCTTCAAAATTGGTTAACAAAGGTTTGACGTTGGGTTTTGGGTAGACTAAAAGAAAGAAAAGGCAAATGGAGTAAGGGTGGGTGGCGTTGGGTGAAAAGAGAAAATACCAAATGATGGTAGAAGAATTTTTTTTTTGAAGAACGGGGTAGGTAGATGAGACTAGAGTGGTAGCTTTGAGGTCGGAAACAGGGTAGAAGAAATGAAACACAACTTGCAATCTTTTCAAAAAATATTTCCACAAACTTTTTTTTTTCACTCGTATTTTTTTCTCTTTTTTTAATTAATTTTTTTCGTATTTTTTTTCACCAAATGCAAAAAGATGAGTACAAAAGAAATGAAATACAACTTTTTTTTTATTTTTTTACGAACCTATTACCGGCTTCTCGTTCGTCATCGAAACTCCTCGTTTTATAGCTCTGATACCAAATGATACGATCCGCCTCGGGGTGAGTCGAGTCGTATGTGAAATGCCCAATCGTCTACGAGGAGGAATCAAGTCTTTGGAAAATAATCAGAAAAATATGGATGAGTTTGCGGAAGCTTTAGGTGAATTTGTTTAGAAGGTGGGTTTAAGTTAGGAATGGAGGTGTTTAAATGAAAGAATTGATTTGGATAATTAAAAGGATAGGTTCAGTTTAAGATGAAGGGAAAGAAGATGGGATTCGGTTTAAGGTTGAACAAACAATGATAGGCTGATGGTAATGGAATTGGATAGATGGATAAGTGATGGTTTAGATAAATGATAGGTGATAGTTGATGGGAATGGATGAAAGAACTTAAACAAAGAATCGATTCAACACTAATAAAGTGTCACCCCAGGTTCTATATTTGTTTAAGGTGAAAAAATGGTAGTCGATGATGGACCAAGACCCATTATCTATAAAGATAAGAACCTATGGTATAAGTTGATGGAAGAGAACGATTGACGCCACAAGCAAGAAAACTTGATAAGTCAAAATCGAAACTCGTACGAAAGATAGAGAGAAGAATAATCTCACTCAATGAACAAAAGTCCACAAAATATATTCAAAGTTCAAAAAGTCTACTTTTTACAAACTAATAACAGGTATATATAGTGCTTACATGTGGTTAGCTGAAGAGACAAATGAATTCAACTTTAATATGCATTTAAATGGCTAAAATAAAATCTAAAAACTCTTGAATTCCTCCAGCCAAATAACAGCAACTTTATGACTCCTAATGAGCTGATTAAATGAATTTGAATGCTTAAAAAGTGTCCCTTGAGTTCTTCCATGATCAACTGAAAAGTCACCAGCCAAATGAAAATTCTCAACTTTTGGAGTTCTAGCCATGTAACTCCCATCTTCAATGTGATTAATTCTTCAATTAAATTGCTTGTCAATGTCCTTTGAGTTCTCCATGATCAATCAAAAAGTCACCAGCCAAATGATGGAGAAATGATTGCTTGTAGTAAATACCATAAAGCAAACGTTATAGAAGTTGAAGACAAAGAGGTCATAGAATTTAAAGAACCATAATGTTCTTCTTTATTTAATAGTAATAATGGATGTAAGATGAAAAGTCACCTGCAATTATCACATGTAACCGACAAATTAATGCAATTATTAAACTTAAAATAAATTAACAACTAACTTAATTAAATAAACTAACACTTAAACATCATTTATTCCAAAGAACTAGCTTAATTAAATAAAGCATCATTAAATGAACTTAACTCATGCATCAATAAATTAACCTAGTAACTAAATTAATTAAAGAAACAACTATTAAATTAAATTCATTAAAAGAACTCAATTAATTAAACTAAGTTGAGTTGAATTAATGACCAGCAACCATTTATTGAACTAAGATGCTTAAATGCAAGTATTTAAAATGCAAACTAAATGCAAAGCTGAAAATTAAATAAAGAGTTCAATTTAGTTGGATCGGTTCAAAGAGCTGGAATTAGCTTCATTTTGCACTTTGGCCCCTCAAACTTAGGCCACTCTCGATGGCATCGGATGGAGTCGAACCATGATGCGACCAGGATCGCATCAATAAACATAACTCATTCATAAGTTAACATCATTTCACTTCCAAGCCAACTCACATGGCAAGGATTAAACATTCCCAAAACATACCATAACTTCTAGCCTATACATGCCATATTTCATCTATTTACATCTTTCCAAAAGTACCAAATTACACTGCCGATAGTGTGATAGATGTGCTGACGATTCCCGAATCTGAGCTAGCTTTGCTGGCACTGTAAAACAGAGAAACACTTCACACAGTAAGCTTTCAAAGCTTAGTAAGTTCGAAATACAATACCATTATATCATCAGATCAAACCAATGTATATAATTAAACCATCACATAGTTCAGTTCTCTTAAATTCATACCATATCATCGATAGCTAAAATACTCATTCATCCATTCATGGCTTTATCTATAAACTCATCAACCACAAAGGTTCAATACATACCTTAGCTAACACATAGTTATTTAATGCTCAATATTATTCGTCGATCATCCTCTGATATTCGTCTACTTTAATCGCACACCCAGTTCCATATACATGATTAAAGCATATTCGTCATCGCACACTTAGTCCCTATTCTTTTAACCGAGTTAGCTCGGTATCGCACACACAGTGCCAAATCAATAAGCCAAAGCTTTCATAACATCGCACACACAGTGCTATTCATCTCTGTTTCGATTTCGATTTCGCACACTTAGTGCCATCCAATTTAATTTTGCACATAACATCTCATAATCATATACTTATTCATTCCATAATACTAAAACATATCTTAATAACATGTATTATATCCGAACTTACCTCAGATGTCGAACTATCGAAATGGTCGATTAATCAAGCACTTTATCTTTGCCTCGATCTCGATCCGAACCTCTCCTTTCTTGGTCTATACACATTCAAATTCAATCCATTCAATCACCAAATCATTCATTTTAGTCCAAACACACATATTTAGGGCATTTTACAAAATAGCCCTCACATTTTCACATTTCGACACTTTAGTCCTTAATTCATAAAATCATAAAATACACATAATTAGCTTGCACCCATGCCTAGCTGAATTCTCACTATATTCATAAAAGCCCACACATTTCATTTATTTCACATTTTAATCCTTCAAAATGCTATTTTCTCAATTTAGCCCTAATTAGCTAAATTCATCAAAAATTCAAGAACAAAACATGTTCATTAAACACATATCTTTCATTTAACACCAAAAATCATCACAAAGCTCACCATTTCATCAATGGAACATTTCATAAACATTATCAATTCGTAAAATTTAAGCATAGGTTCTGTAGAGCGCAAAGCAACGATTACGAAAACGTAAAAATTAATAAAAATCGAGCAAAATCTGACCTTGAATCAAGCCAATTCCTAGCTAAAATTACCAAATCTTAAAACCTCTATTCTTTCTTCAATATTCGGTACAAAGATGAATAGATAATGGCTTATTTTGATGCTTTGTTTTATTATAAATTAGCTTAATAATCTAATACCAATTTTGCCCTTTTATTAGTCATATAAGACAAATTTATATTATGGTTATCTAGTCATTTAACCATCCACTATCTTAAAAATGGGTTATTAACAACATAAGGCCTCCACCTTAAAAAGCCAACAACAATTAAGTATATAACAATCGCACACAATGACATTTTACACTTTATGCAATTAAGTCCTTTCTCACAATTTGACACACAACAATAAAATTATCACACGAGAATTTTCACACGTGCTATATCACATATAATTCACACCAAAAATAATATTAGAATATTATTCTGACCTCAGATTTGTGGTCTCGAAACCACTATTCTGACTAGGGTCTAATTCGGGCTGTTACAAGTAGGATATTCACATCAAGACTTGGACAACACTCGTTCGGGTTCGAGAGTCCAAGCCACCTCGATGGAAAGTGTGGGCAATCTGAAGAACAAATTGGAGTGTCCAAGTTGTGGTAGGTATCATACCGGAGAGTGTTGGAACAATCGAAGTTGTTATAAGTGTGGTTCCTATGACCATTTTATCCGAAATTACCCCGAGAGGGATGACAAGGAAGAGAAGCAAGAGACAAGACCTAGCGATGTGTCTGTAAGGGGTAGACCACCAAGGAACCCGAGAGGTGGGACTAGTGGTAGAGGTGCGTCCAGAGACTCTGCTGTGAGACCGGAGGGTCGGGCACCTACGAGGACGTATGCCATTTGCGCCCGCGAAGAGGCATCATCCCCAGATGTGATAACGGGTACTTTTTCTCTTTTTGACACCTTTGTTATTGCTTTAATAGATCCAGGGTCTACTCATTCTTATATTTGCATGAGATTGGCATCTAGTTTGAGTATGACCGTTGAGTTTACGGATATTGTGGTTAAGGTGTCAAACCCGTTAGGTAAGCATGTGTTAGTGGACAAGGTGTGTAAGAATTGTCCTTTGTTGATTATGAGTCATTATTTTCCGGCAAACCTTATGTTGTTACCGTTTGATGAGTTTGACTTAATTCTTGGCATGGATTGGTTGACTACCCATAATGTCTTAGTGAATTGTGGTAGTAAGTTTATCGAATTGAAATGTGAGAATGAAGATGTGGTTCGGGTTGAATCAAGTGGATCAGATAGTCTACCAGTGATGATTTCTTCCCTAGTGGCTAAGAAATGTTTGAGAAAAGGGTGTGAGTCCTATCTCGCCTTTGTTTTGAACACTCAAGAGGTTGGAGTAAAGTTTGAAATAGTGCCGGTGGTATGTGAGTATCTGGATGTATTCCCGGAAGAGTTACCCAGATTACCTCCAGTGAGAGAGGTCGAGTTTAGGATTGAGTTAGTTCCGGGAACGGCACCTATTCTAATTGCTCCGTATAGGATGGCACCTTTAGAGTTGAAAGAACTGAAGGTTCAGTTGCAAGAGTTGACAGATAAGGGTTTTGCAAGACCGAGCTACTCACCGTGGGGTGCTCCGGTACTATTTGTGAAAAAGAAAGATGGGTCTATGAGGTTGTGTATAGACTATAGGCAACTTAACAAAGTGACGATGAAGAATAAGTATCCTTTACCAAGGATTGATGATCTTTTTGATCAACTGAAAGGAGCTACAGTGTTCTCCAAGATCGACCTGAGGTCTTGTTATTACAAGTTGAGAGTGAAAGAGCAAGATGTGTTTAAAACTGCATTTCGAACAAGGTATGGCCATTATGAGTATTTAGTCATGCCGTTTGGTTTAACGAATGCACCTGCGATTTTTATGGATTTGATGAACCGTGTCTTTCGACCGTATGTGGATAAGTTTGTGGTTGTCTTCATTGACGACATATTGATCTATTCTCGGAATGAGAGCGATCATGAGGAGCATTTGAGAATTGTCTTGCAAACTTTAAGGGATAAGCAGTTGTATGCTAAGTTTAGCAAGAGTGAGTTTTGGCTCCGAAAGGTTAGATTCCTAGGACACATTGTGTCGGGTTATGGTATTAGAGTTGACCCGAGTAAGATTTCGGCTATTGTGAATTGGAAACAGCCGAGGAACGTGTCAAAAGTCAGAAGCTTCTTAGGATTGGCAGGATATTACAGATGTTTCGTAAAGGGGTTCTTTGTAATTGCTACCCCGATGACGAAATTGTTGCATAAGGATGTCAAGTTTGATTGGACTAAGACATGTCAACAGAGTTTTGAGAGATTGAAAACATTGTTGACTGAGGCACCGATTTTGGTTCAACCAGAATCGGGGAAAGAGTTTGTGGTTTTCAGTGACGCGTCGTTTAATGGTCTCGGTTGCGTATTGATGCAAGAGGGTAAGGTAGTCACTTACGCCTCGAGGCAGTTAAAATTGCATGAGAAGAATTATCCAACTCATGATTTAGAGTTGGCTGCGATTGTTTTCGGGTTAAAGATTTGGCGACATTATTTATATGGTGAGAAGTGTCGAATCTTTACAGATCACAAGAGTTTGAAGTATTTGATGGATCAGAAGGATTTGAACTTATGACAGAGATGGTGGCTTGAGTTATTGAAAGACTATGAGTTAGTCATTGATTACCACCCGAGAAAAGCGAATGTGGTTGCAGATGCCTTGTGTAGGAAATCCTTGTATGCTCTAAAAGTTATGAGCACGAGTTTAGCATTGTCTGATGATGGTGCTATATTGGCAGAATTGAGAGCTAAGCCACTATTTGTTCAACAGATATGTGAGGCTCAGAGAAATGATAGTGAGATGCAAGCTAAGAGAGCTAAGTGTGGATCAGAAAGTGATTCTGATTTTCGAGTGGGTTCGAATGGTTGTTTGTTGTACCATGATAGAATTTGTGTACCTAGAGATGAAGAATTGATCCGAAAGGTTTTACATGAGGCACATAGTGGTTAGTTGTCAGTACACCCGGGCAGTACGAAAATGTACAATGACTTGAAGAAATTTTATTGGTGGCCGAGGATGAAAAGAGATATCTTTGAGTTCGTGACAAAGTGTCTGATTTGTCAACAAGTGAAAGCTGAGCACCAAGTGCCTTCGGGATTGCTTCAGCCAGTGATGGTTCCCGAATGGAAATGGGATCGAATTACCATGGATTTTGTGACGGGGTTGCCTATGACTCCGAAAAAGAAAGATGTTGTGTGGGTTGTTGTGGATAGATTGACAAAGTCGGCTCATTTTATTCCAGTACGTGTTGATTATTCACTGGACAAGTTAGCCGAATTGTATGTTGCAAAGATAGTGAGGTTACATGGTGTGCCTGTGTCTATAATATCGGATAGAGATCCGAGGTTTACTTCGAGGTTTTGGAAGAAGTTACAAGAGGCTTTGGGTACAAAGTTGAACTTTAGTACCGCATTCCATCCATAAACAGATGGTCAGTCTGAAAGAGTGATTCAAGTTCTTGAAGATATGCTTCGATGCTGTGTGTTAGAATTCGAAGGTAGTTGGGAGAGGTATCTACCTTTGGTCGAGTTTGCCTACAACAATAGTTATCAGTCGAGTATACAGATGGCACCGTATGAAGCTTTGTATGGTCATAAGTGTCGGACTCCTCTGTATTGGACTGAGCTTAGTGAGAAGCGGATCCATGGGGTCGATCTAGTAAAAGAGACTGAGGAGAAAGTGAAAGTAATCCGTAATAGTCTAAAAGTTGCTTCGGACCGACAGAAGTCGTGCACGGATTTGAAAAGAAAAGAAATTGAGTTTGAGGTGGGTGACAAAGTGTTTTTGAAAGTGTCCCCGTGGAAGAAAATCATGAGATTCGGACAAAGGGGAAATTGAGTCCGAGATTCATAGGGCCGTATGAGATTACAGATAGAGTTGGGCCAGTAGCATACCGATTGGCTTTGCCGGTAGAATTGGACAAGATCCATAATGTGTTCCATGTGTCGATGTTGCGACGGTATCGCTCCGATCCTTCGCATGTAACAGTTCGGTTTATACCCTAGTTGGAATAGTGGTTTTGGAACCACAAATCTGAGTCCGTATAATATTTTAATATTATTTTTTGTGCCGTTGATATGTGACTAAGCATGTGATAAATTTCTGTAAGTTAATTTATCTGTCCGTGTGTTTAATTTGATAAAAGGATTGAATTGCATTGAAATGCAAATTTGCATGTGTTATGAAAAGATACCTATTTGTCATTTCTTTATAAGTGTGAAGGCTTTATGTGGCAATTAAGCCAATATTTAGATAGTGGATGGACAAAAGACAAATATGCCCTTAATGAATGTTTGTTTTATTTGTTTAATGAAAGGCTAATAAGGTAAATGAATTAATATGTGTGTTATAATATGATAAAACATAAAACATTTCCATTGTTCATCTCATTTGGCTGAATATAGCAAGAAAAGAAAAGGAGAAAATGTTCTTAGGTTTCGGCAAGCCTTTGTCTTAATTTAAGGTATGTTTTTGATCGGTTTTCAATAATTTCTACGTTTTTGCAATTGTTGCTTCGAAACCCATGTATTAATTTTGAGAATTTATGATGTTTGTGAAATGAGACTTTGATGAACTCATATGATTTATGATGATTTATAGTGTTAAAGGAAAGATATATGTTGTATGAACATGCTTTATTCTTGAAGTTTTGATGTATTTTGATAACTAGGGCTAAATTGAGAAAATAGCAACTTGAAGGACTAAATTGCAAATTTTATGGAAAATATGGGCTTGTATGAGATGTATGAACATTCGGCTAAGCATGAGTATGTGATGATTTTGTGAATTTGATGTTTTGAGAAAAATGGACTAAATTGATAATTATGCAAATGTGAGGGTTAAATTGCAAATAACCCTAAATGTGTGTCCTTGGATTGAATTGAATGAGTTAGCAAATAAAAAATTTAATTCTGGATTTGTATAGATCAAGAACCGAGGAAAACGGATTTAGATCGCGGAAAAGCAAAAGTAACAGAGTAGCCGTTTCCATTTTCGTTAAATCGAATTTGAGGTAAGTCATATAGCAAATAAATGTAATAGTATTGAATTGAGTTTATTTACATGACTATAAATGATAATGACTACTTATGAGATGCTATGTATATGAATTTCAGGATAAGGTCGATATAGTGATAAGTCTGAGAAGTCCCGTATGAACTTAGGAATACAAAGGTATCTGTTCTGTTTTATCATGTAAGACCACGTCCGGGACGTTGGCATTGATTTGATATTCGAGTAAGACCATGTCTGGGACATTGGTGTCGATATGAGCTTTATGTATAAGACCACGTCTGGGACGTTGGCGTCGATATGAGCTTTATGTGTAAGACCACGTCTGGGACGTTGGCGTCGATATGAGCTTTATGTATAAGACCACGTCTGGGATGTTGGCGTCGATATGAGCTTTATGTGTAAGACCATATCTGGGACGTTGGCATCGATATGAACTTTATGTGTAAGACCACGTCTGGGACGTTGGCGTCGATATGAGCTTTATGTATAAGACCACGTCTGGGACGTTGGCGTCGATATGAGCTTTATGTGTAAGACCACGTCTGGGATGTTGGCGTCGATATGAACTTTATGTGTAAGACCACGTCTGAGACGTTGGCGTCGATATGAGCCTTACGTGTAAGACCATGTCTGGGACATCGGCATCGTATTGATTCGTGTAAGACTCTGTCTGGAACAGTGCCATCGATATCTGATTACATGTAAGACCTCGTCTGGGACGTTGGCATTGTACGATTATTCTGAGTTTCCGAGTATCCTATTAGATTCCAAACGGTTCAATGGGCAAATCCAAGCTATAAACAATTACGTGAATGTATATTCATTTCAGGTATGTTTGGTACGTACACTAAGTGTGTATAAAAGGTAAGTACCTATATGACTTTCATTTGAAGAAAAGTATGTTTGAATATGAGAATGTGAATGAGATGCAAGAATGGTTATGAAAGAGCTATGTATATTTTTATATGATTCTTGAATTGATGAATGTGGCAAATATGACCAAAAATATGGACCAAAGCATATATGTGAGAGATTTGCTAAGAATATGAATTGTACCAATGTTCTACATGCTTATATGCTCTACATGTTAAGTTTATTTGTATTATGACTTACTAAACTTTTGGAAAGCTTACTCTGTGTGTGTGTCTTTTTCTCTGTTTTATAGGTCGCCAAAGCTACTGAAGGCTCGGGACCGTCGAGGATCGTCATCACACTACTCAACTTATTTTGGTACATTTTGGAAATGTATATTGCTAGATATGGCATGTATAAGCTAGTTATTTGTCTAACCATGAGATGTGAACTTAGCCATGTGATTTGGCTAGTTATATGTTAGTTATATGCTTTTGAGATTATGATATATGTGGTGTATGTTTTGATTGGTTAAATGACTTGGAAATGGTCAAGTTTTGGGGTTAGTATATGGATGAATTATACTTGAATATGTGTAAGTCTTAGTCTTTAAAATTTGACATGATTGAAATTGGTAGTGAATGTATAGATTGAATGGTTATTTTAGTAGGTTCTTAGATACCAAATATGTATGAAATGTATTGGTATTGGCTTGTAGGTTTGACCCTTAATGGGTGGCATTTTGGCCTTACAAATGGCCTATAATGTCACACTGCCAGGGCACACGGGCGTGTCTAGTGACCGTGGGGCTAGGTCGATAGCTAACTTAGGAGCACACGGCCTAGGTACACGGGCGTGCCTAGTAGCCGTGTGAATAAGTCAGTATATGGCCTAAGAGTACACGGCCTTAGCACACGGGGGTGCTTGGTGGCCGTGGAGACAAGTCAGATCGACCACGGCCGTGGTGCGTGGGCGCATTTGGTGGCCGCGAGAGATAAGTCGTTCGACCATGGGGAGGACACACGGGAGTGTCTAGTCGCCGTGGGAGGTACACGGCTCGTCCACACCCGCAGGCGTGTAACCCCAAAACTTAGAAAAGTTTTAATTTTCTGAGAATTTCTGTATATGTTCCGGTTTAGTCCCGACTCTGTTTCTATGCATGTTTTAGGTCCCGATGATCTACAAAATGGGACACTATGATTATAATTAATGAGTTACTTGATGAATTGTCTGTTAAAGTTTCCGATCTGTCAGGTAACGCTCTTAACCTAATCCGGCGACGGATACGGGATAGGGGTGTTACATCGCATGTGATTCTTTCAATGGGAATTAAGATAAGACCGGATATGTCTTATGAAGAGGAGCCAATTAAGATCTTGGCTCGAGAAGTGAAACAGTTGAGGAATAAGAGCATAGCCTTAGTGAAAGTGTTATGGAAGAAACACGGTGTGGAAGAGGCTACGTGGAAACTGGAAGAAAGCATGAGAGAGCAACATCCAAACCTTTTTACTGGTAAGATTTTCGAGGGTGAAAATCTCTAAAGGGGGGAGAGTTGTAACATCCCGATTTAGGGCCTAGTCAGAATAGTGGTGCGAGACCACAAATCCGAGGTATATGTATGAGTTTTGAGGTTTATGCTATGTTTGCATGTTAGTGTGAAAGTTTCATGAAGCAATTTTTATTAAATTGTGGTTGAATGGTCCAAAAGGACTAAATTGCAAAAGTTGCAAAATGTGAGATTCTAGAAGCTAATTGTATGAAATAGCTTTGGATTATCAATTAGAGGTCCTTAAATAGTAATTTTCCCAAATTCTAATTTTTGGACAAAAATGGGCATGAGTGGATGAAATTGGAAAAGTTTGACAAATGGGCATTTTGGTCATTTGTCAATTAAGTGATTAAAAAGGGAAAAAGATGACAACATTTCATTCATCTTCTTCTCCAAGCTGTCGAAACTTTCAAGAAGCCATTGTTAGGGCTCTTCAATTTTTCAAGCTTGCTAGTAAGTGCATCCAAGCCCCGTTTTTGATATTCTTCGTATTTTTGAAGTCCTAGTAACATGAGTAAGCTATTTTTAGCTATATGTTTAGCTAGGATTGATGTTCAAAAATGTACCCATGTATGACATGCATGTATTTTGATGTTTTATGGAAGATTATGAAAGCTTGATGTAGTAGAAACATCTTTTGCTAAGTGAATTTCATGAAAAATGCATGTAGGGACTAGTTTGTGAAAGTCTTGAGATTGGTCATACAAGAATGATTTAGTGAGAACTGATGATTGCTTTAGTTGAGTTATGAATCGGCTAAGCATGAAATGGTAGAAAGTTGTATGAAAATCACTTTACGAGCCTTGGGGCAAAAGTATAAATATGAGGAAGTTTAGGGGCAAAATGGTAATTTTGCTAAAGTATGAGATAAGGGTCAATTTAGTCAATGTGTGTATTGAATGAGTTGATTTATCATTATAGATCAGGAAAAGGTGAAGCCCGGATAGAAATCGAGGCAAGAGCAAAGTAGCAGACTAAATTGCACACCTCCATACTTTTGAGTACCGAGGTAAGTTTACGTATAAACGATGCACTTATGCGTATACATTGTTAATGGTAGCTAGTGTGTAGCATGATTGAGAACCTATTCGGTTCTAGTGGAATGAATGAGATAGTAGTTGTGAATGGATGAATGTATTACAAAGTAGACATGTGAATGTGTAGTGATAATGCTTGATGGTGGGCTAAGTGCGATACCACCTTGATACTTAACAATGATGGGTCAAAATGCGATACTATTGTTAAGCATATTATTTAGTGAGCTATGTGCGGAATCACTATAATTATCCTTTGTGGTAGGCTATGTGCGATACTACCTCATGGTCTGATTGTGGTGGGCTAAGTGCGAAACCACCGAGTAATTTAGTTGTGTGGATGTATTATTGAGAAATAATAATGTGTTGTATTTTGAGTAAATGTGATATTGAGTGCAGGGGTGCATGTCAATGATTATGAGTATGCGACTCATGATGTGTTGGAGATGTTGTAAGGGATAGAAAGAGTAAGCATAGTGGTGGATGTGAATTACATATGTTAGTATAATGCTAATTGTTGTTTAGCTTATACTAGAATGCTTAAATTGTTTATGTGTAAACTTACTAAGCTCAAAGCTTACTCCTTTCTTTTCCCTTGTCTTATAAAGAAAAAGGATTGAATCGTGATACGCGGATTAATTGGAAGATCGCCCACACTATCAGTACACTCAGGTACATTAGACTTAATGTTTTGTATATGGCATGTATAGGGGCTAGATAAGTTAGTGAATTTTGTTGTATTGGCTAAGATGTGTTGGCCATTAGATGGATAAACTATTTTGTATAACGCCGTGGTTGTTGGCTACTTTATTATATGAAAAGATGTAGTTATCCATGTAAGATTATGTTTCAATATAAGTTGATATTGGATGAGTTGAATGTGTATATGTTGTATGAGCTAGATGGGTGAAAAGAGCTTAGCATATAGCTTTGTTCTTGTCCATGTGGATAGACACACGGGCATGTGTCTAGGCCATGTGTGGCACACGGCTAGCCCACAAGCGTGTGACTTGGCCGTGTCAATTTGGCAGATTCGAGTAGTGTAGGCCACGGGCTAGCCACACGGGCGTGTGCCCTAGCCGTGGGACATTGGCAGAATGCTTGGGATTTCATGCACGGGATGGAGGCATGGGCATGTGTGACCTCCACAGGCGTGTCTAATCTTACACGGGCGTGTGGTCCCTGTATAGATGGAAAAATTTTAAGATAGTAAAAGTTTCTGATATGGTCTCGAGAACCCTCGTGTATATGAGTAAGGTCTCGTAAGTTCAGAATGAGGTCGTTATGGTGACTAAGAGAGAGTAGTCACGTTGAGCCTAAGTGTCGATCAAGTGGTTTTAATTCGGTAATGCCTCGGGCCCGGTTCCAGCGTAGAATACGGGTAAGGGGTGTTACATGGTAAGTAAACTAGGTGGCATGTATTGATGCAAATATGTTTCGTGGTTAGTTGATTATTTGGCCAAATAGAGTATATGGTTATATATGTTTACATGTTGTCATTTGAGGTGCCTAAGGGAATAGTGGTTGTATGTGATAATACCATATGTATAAAGCTAGATTATGCATGATTTTCATGCCTTGTTATGGCTTGTATACATGTGCATTTTTATTGTAGGTACATGCCTTGTTGGGTGAGAAAAATGGCTAGTAAAATGGCCTATTTTTGTCCACACGGGCAGAGACACGAGCGTGTGCTCAGCCGTGTGTGACACACGACCAAGCGATACAGCTGTGTGTCCCCTATAGCTTTCAAAGGGTTGCAAGTCAGGTTGTTACACGGCCTAGCTCACGGCCTGGCACACTGGCGTGTGGGGTTATTTTGAAGGGTACATGGCTTGGCACAAGGGCGTGTGGGGTTATTTCGAAGGGTACACGACCTGGCACACGGGCGTGTGACTTGGCTGTGTGACCCAAGTCAGTGAGTTACA
Source organism: Gossypium sturtianum (assembly GCA_025698515.1). Lineage (NCBI taxonomy): Eukaryota > Viridiplantae > Streptophyta > Magnoliopsida > Malvales > Malvaceae > Gossypium > Gossypium sturtianum. Next base: position 76,460,534 of record CM046954.1, read on the forward strand.
CGGGCATGGACACGGGCTGGGACACGGCCGTGTGTCCCTACTTCGGATTCCCACACGGCCTGGGGCACGGGCGTGTCACTTGGTCGTGTGAGTCACACAGCCTGGCCACTTGGCCGTGTGACCCCTACAGTGTTGAAAATTTTCAATATTTTCTAAAAAATTCTCTGAGCTTCCGATTTAGTCTTGACTTGTTTCTAATGTGTATTTAAGGCCTCGAGGGCTCGTATAAGGGACAATATGTATGTTTTGAATTAATTTTAATGTGTTTAATGATATGATTTGAAAAGTTGGAAATTTATGTTTGTTTAATTTGAAAACTCTGATAATGCTCCGTAACCCTGTTCTGACGATGGATACGGGTTAGGGATGTTACACGGCCCTTGTTTGCCTTCGTCTCATATAGCCTAGTTCTTCTCTCGATATTGTCTTTCATCTTTTGGTGCAATTCCTTAACAAATTCTGCTTTCTTTTTACCATCTAAATTAACATTCTCTTTAGAAGGTAAAGGCATTAAATCTAAAGGTGTAAGAGGATTAAAACCATATACAACCTGGAATGGTGAAAACTTCGTAGCAGAATGAACGGTGCGGCTATAAGCAAACTCAACATGGGGTAGACAATCTTCCCACGTCTTCAAGTTCCTTTGTATGATCACTCTCAATAATGTAGATAAAGTTCGATTAACTACTTCATTTTGTCCATCCGTTTGTGGATGATAAGTAGTTGAGAACATTATCTTTATGCCTAACTTACTCCACAAGGTATTCCAGAAGTAACTCAACATCTCGATCTGAAACTATACTTCTCGAAGTCCCATGCAATCGAACTACCTCCCTGAAAAATAAGTTTGCTACTTGCATAGCATCATTAGTTTTGTGGCAAGGTATGAAGTGTGCCATTTTAGAAAATCTATCAACCACCACAAAATAGAATCTCTACCATTTTCCGATCTCAACAGTCCTAACACAAAGTCCATCGATAAATCAACCCAATTTTTCTTAGCTATGGGTAAGGGCGTATACAAACCATGAGCTTTTTAAGTCTAGACTTAGCCTTTTTGCACGTGATACACCTTTCTCAAATTCTTTCAACATCTCGTCTCATGTGTGGCCAAAAGAAATGTTCTTGCAACACATCTAAAGTTTTGATCATGCCAAAATGACCCATAAGTCCTCCTCTATGTGCTTCCTTCACAAACAGCTCACGAATGGATCCCTGAGGAACATAAAGCTTGTTTTCTCTAAAAAGAAAACCGTCATGTCTGAAAAATTTTCCAAAAGTTCCTTTTTCACAAGCTTGATATACATTCCCAAAATCAACATCAAAATCATATAAGTCTTTAAAATACTCAAATCCAAGCAATTTTGTATTCAGAGTTGATAACAGAGTATACCTACGTGACAACGCATCAGCAACAACGTTTTATTTGCCTTGTTTGTACTTGATGACATAGGGAAAAGTTTCAAGAAACTCTACCCATTTCGCGTGTCGTTTGATCAACTTATGCTGCCCCTTCAAATACTTCAATGACTCATGATCAGGGTGAATAACGAATTCTTTTGGCCAAAGGTAATGTTGCCATGTTTCCAATGCTCGTACTAAGGCATGCACTTATTTGTTATAAGTCGGGTAATTCAAAGTAGCACCATTCAACTTCTCGCTAAAGTATGCCACAAGACGTCCTTCTTGCATCAACATAGTGCCAATGCCTAAACCTGAAGCATCACACTCAACTTCAAAGGTTTTAGTAAAATCAGGTAAAGCTAATAACGAAGCATTGGTGAGTTGTTCTTTTATCAAATTAAAGGACATTTCTTACTCATCTCCCCAATGGAAGTTCGATGTCTTTTTAATGACTCCAGTTAAAAGTGTGACCAAAGTACTAAAATTCTTAACAAACCTTCAATATAAGCTAGCTAGTCCATGAAAGCTTCTAACTTGACTTACACTTCTCGGCCTTGGCCAATCTCGAATAGCACTCACCTTTTCTTGATCAACTTCAAGGCCTTTGGAAGTCACTACAAAACCTAAGAAAACAAGTTTTTTAGTACAAAATGAGCATTTCTTAAGATTAGCAAATAACTTCTCCTTGTGTAAAACCTCTAAAATCGAACCTAAGTGCTGTGCATGTTCATTTAAATTCTTACTATAAATCAAAATATAGTCAAAATAAACAACACAGAATTTACCAATGAAGTGTCGCAACACATGATTCATCAACCTCATGAAAGTGCTTGGTGCATTAGTTAGGCCAAATGGCATGACTAACCACTCATACAAACCATATTTTGTTTTGAAGGCTGTCTTCCACTCGTCGCCTTCTCACATTCGAATCTGGTGGTAGTCGCTTTTCAAATCAATCTTAGAAAAAATGCGCGAACCACTCAACTCGTCCAACATGTCATCGAGTCAGGGTATCGAATGCCTATATTTAATAGTTATCTTATTGATAGCTCGACAATTGACACACATACGCCACGTACCATCTTTCTTTGGAACTAACAACACAGGTATGGCACAAGGACTTAGACTCTCACAAACGTAACCTTTCTCCATTAATGCTTCAACATGTCTTTGCAACTCATAAGTTTCTTCAGGATTGCTTCAATATGCCGATCAATTCGGTATAATGGCACCGGGAATAAAGTCAATTTGGTGCTCAATTCCTCAAAGTGGTGGTAATCCATTTGGCACATCATCAGGAAAGACATATTGGAATTCCTGTAACAATGAAACAATAGAAGATGGCAAAGTCTCATCGAGTTCGTTAGTATTAAACAGGGCTTCCTTGTACACAAGTACAAGCAGTGGATGTCTAAGAACTAGAGTTCTCGTAATCTCTCTCTCATTGACATAAAAACTCACTTTTTCAGTTTCTTTCTCCTCTTTTCTTTTGATTTCTTTTGATTTTACCTCAGACTCTTTTTTCTTTTTGTGGCTCTTTTCTTTTTCACTCTCATCATTCTTTTCTTTTTCTTTTGATTTTGTTTTTTCACTCTCTTCTTTCAAATGAATCTGATCTTCGTAGACTTGCTTTGGTGTCATCGGAGCTAAGGTAATAGCTTTCTCATTATGCTTGAATGAATAGCGGTTGGTGTAGCCATCATGCACCACTCATCGATCATATTACCAAGGCCTCCCTAGCAAAAGATGTCCAGCATGCATGGAAACAACATCAAAAAGCACTTCATAGCTATACTTGCCAATGGAAAAAGGAACTACAACTTGCTTGGTCCCCTTAATCTCCCCACCATCTTGCAACCATTGCAATTTATATGGTTGAGGTTGTTTAAGTGTTGGCAATCCAAGTTTTTCCACCATTGCATTACTTGCGATATTAGTGCAACTCCCACCAATGACTCCACTATATACCTTTCCTTGAACATGGCATTGGGTGTGAAAAATGTTTTCCCGTTGTTGTTCATCTTTCGAGACATGAATATTCAAACTCCTTTTTACCACAAGAAGTTCACAACCAATAGCATATTCCATTTCATTTGCATCATCTAGTGGCGGTAAAGACTCATCATCATATTCATCTTTAGTATCGATTTCTCCATTGTTTCTAAGGACCATCGTACTTCGATTAGGACAATGGCTAGCAATATGCCCTCGGCCCAAACACTTGAAGCACTTGACATCTCACAAACAATTTTGTTTCATTTCTGCCTTTCCTTTATATGCAACGTCACTTGGCTTTTGGAATTTGGGTGGTCCGGATTTGTCTTTTGCTGCCACGGTTACATCCTTTTTAAAAAATGTTTGGCCCTATTTTAAAGCAGAACCAGTGTCGGATGCCATTCGAAACACTCCTTTTTTCTTGAGTTGCCGCTCAATTTTTATGGCCATATGAACCATATTCGTCAATTCGACATAATGTTGTAGTTCAACAACATTAGCTATTTCTCGATTTAAGCCAGACAAAAACCTCGCCATGGTAGCCTCTCGATCTTCATCAACATTGGCTCGGATCAAAGCTATCTCCATCTCCTTGAAATAATCTTCTACACTCCGATTTTCTTGTGAAAGATTTTGGAGTTTCTGGAACAAATCTCGCTGGTAATGACTAGGAACAAATCTTTTTCGCATGAGTGCCTTCATTTCAGCCCATGTTTCCACAGGTCGTTCTCCATTTCGTCTCCTATTCATGGTTAGTTGATCCCACCATATAATAGCATAATCTGAAAATTCGATGGCTGCGATTTTTACCTTTTTCAGTTCTGAATAATTATGGCACTCAAATATCAACTCTATCTTCTTTTCCCATTCTAAATAAGCTTCAGGATCGGTTCTTCCATGGAATGAAGGAATCTGTACCTTAATATTTTCAAGGTTGTTATCAACTTGCTCTCGCCCCTTTGGTTCTTGATTTCTAAGATCATTTCGTCTCACACTTCGTTCTAACACTTGATCACTTTCCACTTCACTATTGCCATAGTAGTCATCTCGGTAATTTCTTACAGGTGCCTGTTTCCATTGAGCATTAGGAACATGAGGTGATCGATCTAGAGGTGGAGGTGAACGGCCTCGTTATGGAGGTAAACGTCCTCATTGTGGTTGTAAACGGGCTCGTTGTGGAGGTGAACAACCTCGTTGTGGTCTCCCTTCTAACTGATCAAGCTGCTCTTGGATGGGCTCCAATTGATTTTGCATCATGCGTTCTATTTCCCTTAGCAACACTTGATAAGCCAAGTTTGGAAATCCCCCTCCTTCATTAGGATTATTCCTTACAGGACTCCTTGACATGATTTCTATTAGCCACAAAACAATGTTAATAATGAAATATTCCTCACCAAATCTGTAACACCCCTTACCCATATTCTACGCCAGAATCGGGTACGAGGCGTTACCGTACTTAACTCACATAGTCAAACAAATTTAGGTTATCAAATTTCATTCCAAATTAAAAATTTTCCATTCACATATCTAACATCCTTATAATGGGCCTACGAGGCCTTAAACATACTTTCGGAAGGTTTCTAAATCAATCCAGGATCTTTTACTCACTTAGAAAAATTTTGCCTGAACAGGGGTCACACGCCCGTGCTGCTCAAGGGACATGCCCGTGTACCCCTAAGAAATGTCTGTGTTCTCCACCCGTGGTTGACACTGACTTATTTCACACGGCCAGACACACGCCCGTGTCCTTAGCACGTGTCCCTCACACGGCCTCGACACGCCTGTGTCTTAGCCCGTGTGCCAAAACCTTGGCATTCTGTTTATGGCGTCATCATCTCACTATGGTCACACGGCCAAGGCACACACCCGTGTCCTTAGACCGTATGTCGAATTAAATTCCAACTTCAAAGTGCAGACTTCACACGGCCTGGGCACACGCCCATGTCCGTGGCCGTGCCTCCCACACGACTGAGACACACGGCCGTGTCTCTGCCCGTGTGTTTACTACTGAGCTTACTAATTTGCAATTCTAACATGCAAGGGGATACACGGCCTAATCACACACACATGCAATTGACTGTGTGTCACACACGGCCTAGACACACGCCCGTGTGCCTACCCGTGTGGACAAGAACAAGGCTATTTGCCAAGCTCCTTTTATCACCCTAGCTCACACAACATAGTCCCATTCAAAAAATCACTAGATAACCCAAATTTTCAACATGCACTTCTATGAATAACTTCTTCTTTTAATAAATTAGTAATAATGAGCCATCGACTATGGCAATATACAAAAGAGTTCATCTTTAAAGGAGCCAATACATACTTGGCCAAAACAACAAAACAATTCACCTAATCTAGCCCCTATACATGCCATACTCAATATACTAAGTCTAGATATATCGAGATTGAGCTGATAGTGTGGATGATCTTCCAATTATCTTCGTATCTCGACCCGGCTCTTTGACACTATAAGACAAGGGAAAAGAAAGGGAGTAAGCTTTAAGCTTAGTAAGTTTACATGTAAACAATAAACATCATAATATGTGTCAATCAATAAATAGCATTTCATAATAAGTAAGAACATTTTACATTCCAATATCATGCTTACTCGTTTCATCTCTTTCTACATTCCAACCGTATCACAAGCCAAATGTTCATATTATTTAACATACATCCCTGCACTTGTCACCACATGATCACATGAACAACACCTCACAATTTCACAATAAGCCATTCTTAGTAATACTCAGCACTCGGTGGTTTCGCACTTAGCCCACCATTAATCTTTAACAGGATGGTATCGCACATAGCCCACCAACAAGAATAAGTACGGTGGTATCGCACATAGCCCACCAAATGTTCATATAAACGATGGTATCGCACACAGCCCATCGTGAATAAGTAATAAGGTGGTATCGCACATAGCCCACCAACAAGAATAATTAAGGTGGTGTCGCACACAGCCCACCATTAATTACTACGGATAATATTCCACATTTTCAAATCTAATTCATTATCGACCAAATTCAATCCATTTAGAATCGTAAATATTCTCAATCATACAATGCACCAATGAGCAACAACATATGTATTTAAGATGCATCGTTTACACATAAACTTACCTCGGTGCAAAATGTGTTAATCAACGGTCTATTCCGTAACCTTGCCTTTTCCTCGGTCAAGGTTGATTCCACGCTCTTCTTGATCTATAATAGTGAAATTCACTCATTTAATCACTTTATAAATCATAATACATCATAATCTCTACTTAGAAAAAATGACCATTTTGCCCTTGTACTATGGCAAAATTATGATTTTGCCCCTAGGCTCGTAAATAATTTTTCATCACATTTTCTCATTAAACAAGCCTATATGAACATTTATTACTCTTACAACTACTCAAAATTCCAACTATTTCATGCATTTATTACACAATTTCAACTTTTACAACTTAGTCCCATTTAGGTGTTTTCATGACAACATCTTTCACAAAAGTTGTTTCTCACCTCCCAAACATTCATTTTCTTCCATAAAAACTTAGTAAACAACGTAAAATCTCTCATGGCAAGTCCCTGGACTTTCAACCATATTGCAAATTAGTCCCCTCATTAGCTAGATTAAGCTTTGGGGGTTCCAAAAGTACAAAAACTATCAAATAAAACTACCAAAATCACTTACTTGCAAGAGATTTGTGTTGCTGAAAATTTTGAACTCCAAGAACCCTTATTTACTCTAAAATTTTGGTGGTAGAAGAAGAAGGAATAGTAAAAGATGATATCTCATCTTTTTATCTTATTTTATTCATTGTTTTACCACCTAATTCCACCAAACTTGACTAAAATTTAATATCATTGTCTCCCTAGTCTCTATGGCCGGCCAACACACCCCAATTGGCCTATTTGCACTTTAAGGACCTCCAATTTAATATTCTATGGCTATTAGACACCTCTACCTTATATAATGGAACTTTCGCACTTTATGCGATTTAGTCCTTTTTTCACAATTAAGCATACAATTGCTAATATTAAAGCACCAAATTTTTCATATAGCCATATATTAATGCCATAACACATAAAATAATACAAAAATAATTTTCTTCACCCTCGGATTAGTGGTCTCGAAACCACTGTTCTGACTAGCCCCAAAATCGGGCTGTTACAAAATCAAACCTCACAATTTTCTCTCGGAAAAGAAAAGAAATCACTCCTCTCGTGTTTGCACTTAGTTTGGCTTTTTCTCACTCTTTTAATCTCACCACTCGTGCCTTTTTCCACTCAAGTTCTTCTATAAGTTCTAGATCGAACTAGTTAGGACCTGATCAAAGAACACTTGCAACAGTCGGTTAGCAACAAACAGTTGATATGGTAGGATAGGCTCAAAAAGGAAAGGAAAAGGTAAAAAAAAAAATTAATCAAAAGATTTCAGTAGTGTGACAACTTGTCGTAAAATATAAGATATACTCCAATTTTCAACTTAAAATTGTTTTTTTTCACTATTTTAAAACTTCTAATACGATACCTAGATTAGATTTCCATAGCTCTAATACCAAATGATGCGTGCTCATATTCGTGAATTCAATTACAAACGCTGAATTTCTCGATCGTCTAATTTCAGTATTATTTCAAGTTGGTATTCAAAGTGAAATTGTGAGTAATGGAAAATAGGTTGAATAAAAATATCAAAGTAGGTTTTGGAAGGATGACTTGCACGAATCAAACACTTAGAAAAGAACCACCGATATAAATGATCGTGACCTAATTTCTATATAATAAAATAACAAACAAGTCTTAGAAGAAGAAGAAGTAAACTTTGACCCGCTATTTAGCAAAATAGGAACCAACAGTATGTTAGAATGCCGCACTTCAAAAACTAAGGAAAGAATGGAAGTGATAAGTTTAAAAAGAAAGGGTTTGACGCCACAAGGAGAACCATGATAAGTCCAGGTAAGTTAGACCAAGAACAAAGAGATAAAATTCTCACACAAAACTCAGAAATATTCATTAGCCAATCAAAGTTCTGTTTACAGAATATTTATAGGCACTTTTGTGGCTATTCAAATGTCGATGTGAGACTTTTCATATTCGGCCATTAACTAGTATTATTACAAGCACTAATTTTGTTTTTAACTCTTGTAAGAAAGCCAATGAGTCATGTCTCTTCATTGGAATCTAATGTAGTTGATAAGGCATGCCAGTTCTCCTTAATGAAGACTTAATATATCATTAATGTGTTTAATTGATGTCCCTTCAGCTCCCTTGAAACCAAATTATAAAAACTTGTGTAACATCCTCTTAAATGGCACCATGATGAAGGTTTAAAACTCCAAAAACGTTCAGACTTGAAGAGTCTGCTTTAATCCATTAAACAGCCTCCTTAATGTTCTTTAAAAAGCTTTGAAATTGTCCAACTTGAAGAGTCTTTAATCATATGAAAAGTTGCCTGCAAAATAGATATTTAAGATTAAACAATAACTTAAAACACTCATAAAAACAACATATTTAATAACACTCATGCACACAAATTAAATGAACATGCAACTTAAACCATACTTGAAGTAAATTAACAAATGAGATGATTTAATGCATGAATTTTGAAAACACATAATGCATGTCTTAAAAGATGCTAATGTATTGATGTAAAGAGTTAACTAAAGATGCATTCAATAAATAAGAAATATAATGCACATTTTAAAAGATGTAGATGTATTAATGCAAAACATTAAATTTAACAAACAAAACACATAATGAAGCAGATCATTAAACAAAGATGCATTTAACAAACAAAACACATAATTAAAAATTGAAGAGTTTGTTCAAGCTAATCAAACTGACACATGTAACAAATTGCATGGAATTGGATCGTTATCTTGAGTCCAATAGAAATTGGACTTCTCATGCTCAGCCCAAACTTGCTGAATCAACCCTAACATCGCCTCTTTGAGCTTTTTGGATCTAGCCCAAGTCATAGGCCCAACGGGAATTTCAATTGGATTTCTTCTTGAATTCTCCTCATCTTTCAACCCGATTGGTATTGACATGGACAACTTTGATATTATTCCAATCGATTCTTCATCAGAAGCTCCCATGCATGTATCATCAGCCAAAGAATATGGTTTGCAAATTAACAAAATCCATCTATGTACTCAAACAAGCCTCTCGTCAATAGTACCGCAAGTTTAATTTTCATCAAGTAATTGTCTCGTTCAGTTTTTAGATGAATATTGTTAATGATTGTGTGTATCACAAATTCAGTGGGAGTAAGTATATATTCCTGGTTCTATATGTCGATGATATTTTGCTTGCCACTAATGATATAGGCTTATTGCACGAAACCAAGAGGTTTTTATCTAAGCATTTTGATATGAAAGACACAAAAGAGCTATATGAATAAAATACTCAAAAGGTTTGGCATGCTAGGTTGTAGACCAAGTGACACCCCTGTTGCTAAAGGTGTAACAGCCCGATTTAGGGCCTAGTCAGAATAGTGGTGCGAGACCACAAATTCGAGTTAGTAAAATAGAGTTTTTAAGGTTTAAGATATGTTTGCATGATAGTATGAAAGTTTCATGTAGAAATTTTATGAAATTGTCATTGAATGGTCCATTAGGACTAAATTGCAAAAGTTGCAAAATTTGAGATTCTAGAAGCTTTTAGTATGAAATAGCTTTGGAATATTAATTAGAAGTCCTTAAATAGCAATTTGCACAAATTATAATTTTTGGACAAAAATGGACATGAGTTAGAAATTTTGAAAGTTTAGTGAGAAGGGCATTTTGGTCATTTATCAATTAAATGATTAAAAAGGGAAAAAGATGACAAAAATGTTATTCATCTTCTTCCCCTTGTGCCGAAAATTTGAGAGACTCCATAGCTAGGGTTCTTCAATTTTTGAAGCTTGCTAGTAAGTGCATCCTAGCCCCGTTTTTAATATTCTTCGTATTTTTGGAGACCTCATATTATGAATTAGCTATTTATAGCTATAAGTTGAGCTAGAATTCATGTTCATAAATTTACCCATGTATGACATGCTTGTAAAATGATGTTTTATGAAATATTATGAGAGTTTGATGTTAGATAAACATCTTTTCCTAAATGAATTTCATGAAAAATGCTAGTAAGGACTAGTTTGTAAAAGTTGTGAAATTTGTCATACATGATAGAAATAGTGAGAACTGATTGTTGCTATAGTTAAGAGAATGAATCAGCTAAGCATGAAGTTCACAAAAGTTGAATAAAAATCACTTTACGAGCCTTGGGGCAAAACTGTAATTATGAGAAAGTTTAGGGGCAAAATGGTAATTTTGTTAAAGTATGAGTTAAGGGTCAATTTAGTCAATGTGTGTATTAAATGAGCTAAATTATTATTATAGATGAAGAAAAACAAAGCCCGGATTGGAACCGAGGCAAGAACAAAGTCGAGGACTAAATTGCATTTCTACATACATTTTGTACATTGAGGTAAGTTTGTATGATTTCTAAGCTTTATGATTAATATCATTGAATTGCTTAGTATGATGTAGAATATATCTTAATTCCATGAGATTTTTGATGCTATGTTAAACAAAGAAATTAATGAGATTAAGTATGAGAAAGTCCCGATTGAAGTTGAGTTACTTAGGATACTCGATCTATCACACGAGACAAGGAAGTCCGTATAAGACCAAGCCAAGGCATGGCATCGGAAATCAATTAAGTTATCATGTAAGACCAAGACAAGTCTTGGCATTGAAGATTTATTATGAGATGAAGACCCATATAAGCCCAAGCCGAGGCATGGCATTGGTGAGTCTCCATGTAAAGATGTCATGTAAGTCCAAGACAAGTCTTGGCATTGAAAAGCTATCATGAGATAGAGATCCCATGTAAGTCCAAGCCAAGGCATGGCATTGGTGAGTAACAAGGAAGATTTCATGTAAGTCCAAGCCAAGGCTCGGCATTGACCCGTTCATGAGTAAAGATATCAAGTAAGACCATGTCAAGACATGGTAATGGTAAGTTCCCAATGGAACACATAAGGAAGACTTCGTGTAAGTCCATGTCAAGACATGGCATCGATACCAAGTTGAGAGAGATCCCATGTAAGACCATATCTAGGATATGGCTTTGGCATCGAGATATATGTGAGACGAGATTCAGTATCCTCGGTTATTCATAGTAATTCATCGGGCAAAAGAGTAAAGAATAAATGAGAAAGTAAGAAAGTTAAGCAAGTAAAGCTATCATCAAAGTATGCTAGTCAAAGTTAACTAAGGGTATTATTCATGTTATGAATGATGAAGTTAAGATTATGCTTACCTTAACAAAGTATGCTAACCTATATGATTAAGTGATACAGGTACCTTGTTTACCTTAAAAGCACGAGACTAGTAAGTACCATGATATGTGTAAGAATCATTAAGAGTAAGTGAGCTCAAGCATGTGAACTTAGCAATGCCTTTGCTTATGATGAATGAGTATGTTAAGTATATATATATACGTTGTTATATGCATTACATGCAAACTTACTAAGCAAAATGCTTACGTCTTTAATTCTTTCTTTCCATGTAGTCCCGCCAAGCTGATCTCGTGGATCATCGTCATCGGAGCTCGGAGCACACTATCAATCGCTATTTTGGTATAGCCAAGTTGTTTATATTAAGTATGGCATGTATAGGAAGCATTTTATTTTGAGTTATGTTTTAGAATTAGCCAAAGTGTTGGCTATCAAGCTTAGTATTCTTTTTGTATATGGCCAAAGAGATGGGTCATGAATGATTAAGTATGTATGTTTTTATCTATCAATGAAGTATGCATCCTTGTTCATGTTACATGTAATACTTGAGTTATTGAATTGAGTATTGGATCGATCTTGATCTCAGGGTGGCAATTGGCTTGGAAAATAGCCTCTAGGTGCCCACACGGATAGACACGCGGGTGTGTGTCTAGGCCATGTGTCCCCTGCACTTTAGTGTTTTAAGTCAGAATAGACCACGGGCTGATCACACGGTTGTATGTTTAGGCCGTATGTTACACACGGTTAGCACATAGGCGTGTGCCCTGGCTGTGTGAAGTCTGCACCTTGCACTTGTAATTTGAATTGCCACACGACTGAAGTACACGGGCGTGTGTATGGACCGTGTGGATAAGTCAGAATGCCAAAGTTTAACACACGGGCCAAAGCCACGGGCGTGTCAAGGCCGTGTGATATTAGTCAGTGTCGGCCACGGGTGGAAGACACGGGCATGTTTTAGGGGTACATGGGCGTGTCCCAAGTCACATGGGCGTGTGACCCCTGTTTCGAGGAATAGTTCTTGATTGAGTTCCGAAAGTTTCCGAATAGATGTTTAAGGCCTCGTAGGCCCATGAAAAGTATGTTTTGATTAAGAAAGAGAAGTTTCTGTTTCAAAACAAAATTTTACAGCCCGTAAGTATATGTTTACTTAAGTTCAAGTATGGTAATGTCTCGTATCCAGTCTCAATCTAGGACTTGGGTATGGGGTGTTACAAAAGGAGACAAATTTAATCTTACTCAATGCCCTAAAAGAAACCTTGAAATACAAAAAATACAAAAGATTCCCTATTCATCAACTGTTGGGAGTCTAATGTATGCTCAAGTGTGTACACGTCTAAATATTGCGTACATTGTTGGGATGTTAGACAGACATTTAAGCAACTCTGGTATGTACCATTGGATAGTAGCCAAGAGGGTTATAAGGTATCTTTAGAGAAAAAATTACATGCTCACATATCAGAGGTCTGATAAGTTAGAGATAATCAAGTATATAGACTCTCAATTTGATGGAATATTGATGCAAAATTTTGTCACTAGGGTGCAAATTGTGACAATAATTGGTAGTCCTTTATTCTAATAACAACAGGAGCACATCAAAGTCAAAACACATAAACTTAAGTTCTTGGTTGTTGATGCGATCCTAGCTAGGGAAGCTGCTGCCGATCCCATAGAGCTGCCCCAAGGTCCTATTACTCGGTTACATTCTAATAAGTTCCAAGAGGCCCTTGCAAGTTACATTGATCGGGCATGGGGAGAGGAAGTGGCCGGACTCATTGATCACTCTTGGACCAGCTCACCAAGTGTCGTTTGCAATCTTTTGCAAGCTGACCTAGCTCGACCCAGCTCAATGGAGCTCAATTCGACTTGATTCTAGCTCATTGAGCTTGATTCTATTTCATTTTTATCTTATGCGATTTAAGTTGCTGGAATAAACCTAGCTATTTAATTAAGTTAGTTAATTAAGTTAAGTTCAGCTCAAATAATTAAATTGCATTTTAATGTGTCAAAATTCTGGACATCTTAATTAAGTTTAAATGTGTCTTAGTTAATAATTTAGTAGCTATTTTATTGTGTCAAGTCTAGGACAAATTTATTTCATGTTGCTATTTAATATGTCCAGCCAAATTAATTGATTAAATTTGTCCTAGCTGCAACCGAATTTATGATGACTGAAGCTGATTTAATTTGCTTAATTAAAATTGTTTTAGGTACATGTATGGGACGGCATGAACATGGTCAGCTGATGATTGATATGGCCAGCACCTTTTCGTGAACACCAAAGGACAAAGAGCTGTTGTTTTCTCTTCTCTATGTGTCTTTTCGTGAAACATCAAGAGCCAAGAGTGTTGCTGATTGTTCTTCCCAAGCTGACCCATCGTGAACACCATTAGCCACAATTATTTTCACCACATTCGGCTGAACCATTGCTTGACTATTGAGGTGTCCAAGCTGAATATTAATATTCCAAGACTGTTCAGCTCATCAAAGCAGCATATGAAACTCCATTCATCCTCTTTGACCGAACCTATCAAGGACTCTTCAGCTCAACATTTATTTTCAGCTTGTTAGGAAGCTTCAAGGAAATTACTAGGAAACTTCATAGTAGCTTCAGTTCATTTGAGCTGAATGTAAGCTAACTATTTAGTTTCTTGCTGTCCATTCAGCTATCTAAAATGCCTATTCGGCTAGCTTATGTAATGACTATAAATATTTAGCTCATTTCATTTTGTAAGGACTTTTGATCATTTTATGAATATTATTTTACTTTGTGAGAATTCAACTCTCATTGTTCTCTTTGGGACTGAATTGACTAATCAAGCTAGGCTTGTGGCACCATTCCTTCCTTTGATTCACCCGAACTTATCACTTCCGAGTGTGGCGTTCGAATATACCTTTGGTTCCTATCTTGCTAGGTAGCGGGTCAAGGTTTCTTCATTAATTTCCTAAACTGAATTCCCTAAGAGCTGTTTAAGACACGGGTTAACAATTTTCTATATTGTTGGTTCTATTTTAGCCCTTAGCCGAACCTCATCTATCTTTTATCTAAACCAACTTAAACCCTTTTGTTTGAGCCTATTTTCTATCCTTTTTCAGTTTTCTTTGAAACGAGCCAAGTCTTACTCAATTTCTCGATCGAGCAAACTAATACGACTCGAGACAACAACAACCGATTTCGTATCAGTTGTTAAAGTAAAAGTTCAAAGTGGTTAGGTGCCTATAAAGCATATTGAGACAAACTTCATGATTGCGGACTTGCTTACTAAGGGACTACACCCAAGGTTTTATAAGAGCTCGTTGCTCATATGGGTGTAATGTCATTCCAGGATATTCAGTTTTAGTGGGAGTTTGTAATTTTAAATTTTTTTTATAGACACATTTTTTAATTGTTTTTTTAGTTATTTCAATTTATGGATATTAAGGATATTTTCTATAGAAATAAAGTTTATTTAGTTTATTCACACTCAGATTTTAGTAAAATTTGATCTCACTAAGGTTAAGGGGGACCAGTTGGAAATAGGCATGTTTGGTTCACATTGCACGTAATTTTTATGCTACATATCCATACTTGATCTATGTCAGTTGGTTATGTTAATATACGTGATTAGGTATGGATTTAGTTACGATATATGTAACAAAAGTCGCTTTGGTTCTATGTTAACATAATTAATGGATAAGATTGTTCGGAATACCTTTTGGATATGATAGTAAGGTTTTGAGCTCATAAGCTTATATAATGACATGAAATTATAAGGTAATCGATATATATATATATATATGTGGTCCAAGTGGGAGATTGTTGGAAAAAATATGAACATCACATATATAATAAGCATAATTACATGTTATTATTTACTATCATAAAATATTAGCTCAAATTAAAAATGATTTAATTTGGTTAAGGTTTATTAGGCTTTAGTTATTAAATAATGTATGGGCCAAATATGTGTAGATACTCTAGTAACTAATTTCTAATTGATGATGGGCTGAATAGAAATTATGGTTAATGTGCAAAATTTATATATTAGGGTTATGGTCCCCAAATTATCTAACATCTCGTCCTTAGAAAAGAGAGGATCACCTTCATTGAATTACTTGTGTGCTAATTTGAAAAATCAAAACCATAATATCTGAAAATTTCAAGAAAGCGATAAATTTAGGTACGCTTCCGCATCTAGTTTTGTTCTTGATTTATTCTTGATGATTTGACATGATAGATCCTGATTAATAAAGTTTTATATCAGATCTTGTTTTTACAGTTCTAACAACCATATCATGGTCAATGTTCCATGTCATTAATGACGTGGCACATTCTCATTGAAGAAAAAATTCCCTTTACCTTTTAGATGCCAAAATGGATAACGGAGCAAAGTTTAAGTCTAAAAATGAAGAAAAAATGTTTAGATATCAACAAAAAAAACGAGTATAATGCAAGGACTAAATAGTTAAAAAGGAAAAGACTAATTAGGATATCAGTAAAAATAGGAAGGGCATTTACGTCAAAATAAAAAAGTAAAAGAACAGAAGAGAATATTTTTTTTGTCATCGTAATCAGGAGCCTTTTTATCTGCCAAATTGCGCCCATCCTTTCTCATGGCCAATTTACCAGAAAATACCAATTTTTGACAAAATTTACGAAAAAGTACCTAAAAATAATTATTTACCGGAAAGGGCCATTTCCCCCGAAAACGCGTCCACGTCAGTGCGTTTTCAGGGGATAAACCAGGAAAGCGCATCCACGAGGGAGCGCTTTGTGCCACATCAGCAAAAAACGTGTCCTTGAGGGCGCGCTTTGCTGATGTGGCAAAAGCGCTCCCTCGTGGACGCGCTTTTGCCCTTTCCCCCCGATGGGTTTTTCAGTTGTTTTTAGTGTTAGGGTATGAGTTTTTAGGGTTTTAGGGCTACGGTTTATGGTTTTTAGGGTCTTAGGGTTTAGGGTTTTTAGGGGAAAATTAATGAACTAGATTTTAGGGTTAATTAATTAAAATAATTTTAGGTTTAGGGTTTTGGGAAAAATATATCAGCAAAAAAAAAATTATTTGAATTTTTTTTACAGTAGTATCTGGCAAAATAATTTTGAGAAAATGTTTCGAACAAATAGTGACCAAAATGCTTCAAGCGAGATGCACCATCGGCAAGAGTACCAAAAAAGCTCTCACGTGGATGCTCTTTTGCTCTGATGAGTCTCGGCAAAATAATTTTGAGAAGACGTTTACGAACAAATAGTGACCAAAACGCTTCAAGCGGATGCACTTGTCGGCAAGAGTACCAAAAAGCTCCCACGTGGGCGCTCTTTTGCTCTGATAGTCTCTGGAAAAATAATTTTGAGAAGACGTTTACGAACAAATAGTGACCAAAACGCTTCAAGCGGGATGCCTTTATCGGCAAAGTCTTGAAAAAAGCTCCCACGTGGGCGCTCTTTTGCTCTGATGAGTCTCTGGCAAAATAATTTTGAGAAGACGTTTACGAACAAATAGTGACCAAAACGCTTCAAGCGGGATGCATTGTCGAGAAGAGTACTTAAAAAGCTCCCACGTGGGCGCTCTTTTGCTCTGATGATCTCTCTGGCAATCCTTAGACTATAAATGAGCCAAATTTCATTCTCAGGTTGCATAATAGAAATTGAGGCAAAAGTAAAATAGAAAATGAAGATGAGTAAACGTATTAGTGTTGTTATTTACTATGATGGTGAGGTTTGTAACACCGAAAATGGTGTTGTTTTTTTATCGAAGAACACAGCGCGACTGGTTTTTAACCGGAACATAGATTTGACAGAACTTCGCAAAAGAATTAAGCGTAAAATCTTCGGAACAACACCAATGAAAGTTTGGTATATTAAGTATAGATTTTGTGCTTCGGTTGATCCCGTGAGATATGACTCATTCGACATCAAAGGTCCTCGGAGCTTGGAGGCAATGGTGGAGACTCATCTTGCCAGTGGATCACCCTATCTTGAGGTATATGTACAATTTTCATCGCCAAGTGATCTTCCTTCGACTTCAACATCTACTGCTGTTCGAGGGGAATACACGACCTCAAGCCGACACTCTGTTAGTGGGCGGCAGAATACGAAAGCGCCCGTGTTTGGTGGTAGTATGGAAAACACAACCCCTGCACGACACTCAGTTGGTGGATGGGACATGCATATCCTTCCTTCGACGTTCGATGCTAAAAATACATATTGGGGAACGTCATCAACTTCTAGTGATTGGCAATCCACATATGATTAGGAACGTTACGAAAGTTGTTTAAGAAGGGATAATGTACTCCCCACGACATCCACCGGCGAGGGGCCCTCGTTCGTTGCAGATGATGGTAGGTCGGATGATGAGTCCGATGTGGATCCACCTCGAGAGCCCGGCCCCTATGGTGTAGAAGTTGCATTATTTTCTTAACCGGAGCCTATTCCAACCGTACCTGAAGATGTTGAAGGCGGTTTAGATGAAGAAGAAGAAGATTTGAGATTCAGGGCGTACTCGCCTCCAGCCCACATGCATAATGTCGATCTATCTCAAGACGATGCATTGGAGTTTCCTGAACTACCACACAGAAGGCATGACCGTACAAGTTCGTTGTTGGATTCGGGCGAATTAGAAGTTAGTAAAGAGTTTTCCAACAAGAATACTTTTCTTGGTGCATTGAAACAATATAGCATCAAGAACAGGGTTAACTACAACTTGGTTAAATCCAAACTCGATAAGTACGAGGCCAAGTGTGCAGTGCAAGACGGTACATGTTCATGGAAAATCATGGCCTCGTTGAGGAAAAAGACAGGCTTGTGGGAGATTAAAAAGTACAAAGGTCCATATACATGTCTTGCTTCGCAGTGCAGTATCACTAGGTGTTCAAGGTTTTTGAATAATCTTGATATTACGTAATGTTGCATTATTTAACGTGCCGTTGACAAGTGTTTCACAAGATCACCCAAGATGGATTCGAGAGATGTTGGTGACTTAATAATCTGCGACGGTGAAGGCGGATCCCAAG
Source organism: Gossypium sturtianum (assembly GCA_025698515.1). NCBI lineage: Eukaryota > Viridiplantae > Streptophyta > Magnoliopsida > Malvales > Malvaceae > Gossypium > Gossypium sturtianum. Next base: position 76,479,191 of record CM046954.1, read on the forward strand.
ACTACAATCTTTTACCTTAATTGGCAATATTTGTAGCCAATTGGGGTACACGCCCTCTTACTGGAAGACTTGGATAGCTAAGCAGAAGGCGTTGGAAAAGTTGCATGGTCGGTGAGATGCTTCATATAATGAAGTGTGGCAGTGGTGTCAGTCTTTGGAGAGATATGTCTCGAGCGGATAACGGACACTTTGAAACGGAACCGGCGTACTACAACGATCGATTGCTCCGTGGATGCCAAGTGTTCAAGCGTCTGTTCTGGATATTTAAGCAATGCCGAGACGCATTTCTATACTACAAGCCATTGGTACAAATTGATGGTACCTTTATGTATGGTAGATATAGCTGTGGCACAGGATGGCAGTGGGAGAATCCTTCCAATTGTGTTTGCAATAACACCGGGGGAGTCAACTGATGACTGGGATTTCTTTCTATCTAGGTTAAAGAGGCATGTCTGCCCCCAACCTGATATATACGTTATATCGGATCGCGGCCCTGGAATACTAGCAGCAATAGAGTGACAGGGAAGCCTGTGGCATCGCACACACCATCGATATTGCCTAAGGCATGTTGCGTCCAACTACCATGGGCAACATCGATCTACAAGTGAACGACGGCAAGTGACCAACATGGGTATGTAATATCTATTAATATAATTTCGTTTGTAATATTCAATTTATTCTTAATTGAAGAGTGGTATGTAATATTAAGCTATCAACTTATATTGGCGAGTGCGAGATCAATAAGGATCGTTTTCACGAGATGTTGGCGAGTTTGCGCTCGATTAACGAAGAAGGCGCAAACTACCTATGCAACATACCTTTCGAGCAGTGGACACAAGCATACGACGGCGGCGCTACGATATGGTCATATGACCTCAAACCTGGCCGAATGCATAAATTCTGTTCTAAAAGGAACGCGTCATTTGCCGATAACATCGGTTGTGCGAGAGACATATTTTCGTTTAGCGGCACTATTTTCGAAGCGAGCAGCGAGTTATAAAGGCCAAATGCAAGGAGGCCATGTATGGTGCGCGAAGGTATTGCGAGAAATTAACAAGGGGAATGCATGGGCCAACACCATGCACACAGTGTGTCACGATTTCGACAACCTATGGTTTCGTGTGACGGAGTTTGATAGACCGAACCAAGGTATTGTTGGCGGGCACTATCGTGTACACTTGAGAAATAGGACCTGCGACTGTGGGATATTTGATGCACTTCGTTATCTATGCGCTCATGTAATTGCGGCTTGTCAGAATCTCCGTCTGGATCCCATGAGCTATGTCGACGAAGTGTATAAAATAGAAAACATGTACAAAGTGTGGAGACACATATTCCCACCAGTCCCGGATGAACGTAAGTGGTCGTCTGTATCGCTTGCTCGTATAAGCTGTTTCTGGGATAGAGAATCTGCGTCATAAACCAAAGGGTCAACCTTGCTCGACTAGAATACGCAACAATATGGATATCTGAGAAACAACCAACCAACGGAAGTTATGCGGATGGTGTAGGAACCCAGGCCATACATCTCGCTCGTGTCCAAATCGGAATAGTTGATAGTCTCCTTATCATTTTATTGTAATTAACCCATCATACTTTTTCACTTATTCAATTTAGACCTAATTCATCCATTTCTTATTAATTTCTATATATAAAAAATAAAAATAAATTACAATAAAAAAAATAAATTACAACTTTTGTTTTATTTTGGATATAAAAAAATGAAATTACAATAAAAAAATAAACAACTTTTATTTTATTAAAGATATAAAAATTAAATTACAATAAAAAATAAAAAAATAATTTTTATTTTATTAAAGATATAAAAATTAAATTACAATAAAAATAAAAACAACTTTTATTTTATTAAAGATATAAAAATTAAATTACAATAAAAAAATAAACAACTTTTATTTTATTAAAGATATAAAAATTAAATTACAATAAAAAAAACAACTTTTATTTTATTAAAGATATAAAAATTAAATTACAATAAAAAAACAACTTTTATTTTATTAAAGATATAAAAATTAAATTACAATAAAAATAAACAACTTTTATTTTTTTAAAGGTATAAAAATTAAATTACAAAAAAAATAATAAAATAATGACGGTCGGAATCAATGCCACATGGGGGTTGTCGACGGTTATGCGCTGGATTCCTCCTTCTTCTAGCTTCCGAAGTCGTGGAACCTCAGTGGGGATTCAGTTCCTCGGCAGGGGTGCAGTTTGTGGGTGTTGGGAGGATGACCCACCTTGATAAAATATTGACTGGGGAGGTGTTTGCATCGCCCATGGCGGAGGTGTCTAAATCCCATAAGGCGAAGGAGATTGGTAAAAAGAAGAGCTCCCCGACGGTGCCTCGTGCGATCCCTCATGCGACGGCAGCCTATAGATCGGCTGGCCAGTCGGAGTAGTCGAGAACGGACTCGAACCGGGCCATGCATTCCAACCTGCCATGGGACTGGGAAAAGGAAACATATAAGGGTTAGGATACATATAAGGGCTAGGGTACGCACCTGGCATAATCTGAAAAGGCTGTGATGTGGGTGTCGTCGGTTGAAGTGTTGGGCCCGGTGACTGTGTGGGCGCTGTTGCTGGGCCCAGTGGTTGTGTCGGCGCTGTTGATAGTCCCGTCTCATCACCCCTTCTCCTTGGATTTAAAGGGCCCCGTCGTTCCCTTTGTTCACGAAGTTGCCGTCGCCTCTCCTCTTCCGACAATAAATACGGCTTGCAATGGATCCTAAACCATGGCATGTATTCCGGCACGCACGCTAACTCAAGAACGATGATCGGTTCCCGAGTAGGTATATAATCATACCGGTTTTCCCACATTTCGATATACGCTGACCAAAATCTTGGCCAATCCGTATGCAACTACCGTAAGTCGACTTTGTGCTCATCATCGAACACCTCAGGTGCCACGGGAATCGGTTGTCGGAATCCAAATTGACGCAGAACCCGATCTGACTGGTGCATCTCCACGGTGGCATAGTTGACCAATGGCACCTTCACATGCCAAATGTTCGGATTTTGAAAGAACTCTTAGGAATTCTTGCCGAATTGACGGGTCCTCGTATAGTGTCCATTCAAACTATATTAACATGATAAAAATATTAGTTATATACTAAATACTAAATACTAAATACTAAATACTAAATACTAAATACTAAATACTAAATATTACATACTAAATACTACATACTAAATACTAAATACTAAATACTAAATACTAAATAAGAAACGACTATTTTATTACGAAAATATATTTTATTTAATACTTACTTGTGCTTCCGACCGTTGCTCTAATAGAAGCCGTATATCTTCAAGCGATGTAGGTATTCCAACATAACTCACTTGAATGGTTCCACCTAATTAAATAAATTTTTAGCATACAATTATATTTTAAATCAACGTAATAATTGTAAAATCTAATATTAAATTTACCTCGTTATGAGTGGGAATGTATATGGGTGGTCGAATCGAGGACGTAAAAATGGAAATCGAAACCGTGCCCATAATTGCAGTAGTGATAGGCAACCTTCGATTTTCGCTTTATTCGGCCGCGTCGCCCCGCACATCTCCCGATACAATTTTGCTAGCACGGCAGACCCCCAACTCAATTCACTGGCTTCTCTAAAATCAACGAGTTTCAGCAGCCATCTCAGATGTACGAGGTTTCGTGACAAGTCTGACATCAGATAGCCTCCAATCATCTCAAGAATGTATGCCCGAGCATACCGTATTCTTTCTATTTCGATCGAATCATTATCCGGCTCCGGGAATGTATCTCGTAACCAGCCCATCTCGATCTGACCTCCGTAAATGTTATCCGGAATAGCACCCAAAAGCTCGTAGCATACGGCTCCCCAATTGCCAGAAGTTGCGGACCCGGTGACTACGTATCCATCCACCGGCAATCCTAATTGCAAATGCACGTCTTCCAGAGTGATAGTACACTCTTCGCATGGAAGATGGAAAGTGTGCGTCTCGGGTCTCCACCTCTCTATCAACGCACTGATTAACTTCGGGTCCAACTTGCACCCCCGGCCTATCGTGGCCACGTGCCAAAAACCCGCTTCCCGCAGGTAATTCTCGATCAACAGCGATGGCGGACCAGGCATATTGCGAATATAGCATTGCAACACCCGATCTATAGACTGTTTAAAAAATTATAAAATAAAAATTAATTAAAATTGCATGAACCTAAAAAAATATTAAATAGTATTGAAAAATTAAAATTAAAACTTACTATTGTCATTTGATCGACGGAGATGTGTTTATTGTCGAGACGAATTAATTCTCCGGCCATTGCTAATAATCTGATAGAATATTTTTAATTTATCAAAAAATATTTCAAAAAAATTTAAAAAAGAGTTTTTTTTGTAAATATTAAAGGACTATTGTGAAATTTGAGAGGAATTTTAAAGGAATTTGAGAGAAAAATGAGAGAAAAATGAGTAATGACTTTTGTGTGAAAATAATAAAAAGGTGAGGGTTTTTATAGTTTTTTTTTTTTTACCGTTGGAAGTGGGCAAAGCGCGTCCACGAGGGAGCGCTTTTGCCACATCAACAAAGCGCGCCCTTAAGGACGCGTTTTTTTGCTGATGTGACACAAAGCGCTCCCTCGTAGACGCGCTTTGCTGGTTCATCCCCGAAATGCTATTTGGCGTGGGCCAGCGTTTTGGGGAAAATGACCCTTTTCGGTAAATAATTATTTTTTAGATACTTTTTCATAAATTTTGTTAAAAATTGATATTTTCTGCTAAATTGGCCCTTTCTCCTCCCTTCCCATGTACTCTTTTAACGTTCATTTTCTCTTTTAATTTTTTGAAATATTTCTCAATAATTTCGCTCCCTCTTTGGTGCAATGGCCGCTAAAACGATCGTGGAGGTGAGTTTTTGCTGCTTCTTTTTTTGTTTTCTTTTTAATGTGTAGCATTTGATTCTTATCTTTTTCTGTGATGAAATGGAGATGCTTTGGGAAATAAAACTTCTAATTTTGGATTATGTGTCGACTTTTTTTTTTTAAATGAGAGCAAATTTAGTATTTTAAACTTCAAATTTTCTTGCATATTTTTCCTTTTATTGGAAAGCACAGGAATTGCATTTCATTTTTGTCTCTTCTCTTTTTCTCTCTTGTTTAGAATATGATTAGCTGAAATTCCATGGCCATTATGATCTAATCTACATTCCATTTCATTTTTTATTTTTATTTTTAAATATTTGGTTTCCTGTTTGGTTGCTGAGAAAATGTAGAATGAGAAAGGCATTTTTACTTCTAGTTTCTTGCATTTTCTTCAGTTTCTTGGCCAAATAGAATTGCTTTTTTTTTTTAATTAAATATTTTTATGACAGTGATGAATTAGACTTTCTTGCGTTGCCTGGTTTCTATTTCAAGTTCTGTTTATGACTTAAGACTTTCTTCCATTGCCTAGTTCTTATTTCAAACCTTTTATATATATATATATATATATATAAATTCTTCATTTCTACAATTAAGTAAATTTTATTTTCTTTTTCCAAAAAAATTATTTTCTTTTTCCACTAAATTTAATGGTAAAATGTCAGCCGTATGAATCTGTAGATAGTTAGAAAATCAGCGTTGACCTAGAAAAAAAATTCTAGATTCATATCGCTCTCACATTTAACTTGTCACTAGTTCGTTCTTTTAGTGATTAGAAGAACCTAAAAGGGAAAAAAATGGATAAGAATAATTGTTTTCAATATCGGTATATAGTCTGTGTGTGCTTCTCTATGACTCTATCAAAGATTATATTGCTATGCTTTATTTTAAATCATGATTAATTGCAGGAAAAACCATTCTTATCAGGGATAGTGGATGGAAGCACCAATTTACCTGTCGACATTTCATGCTTTGAGTTGATTAAGCCAAGCTTTGATAAGACCAACCAGCATTGTTCTCTTGGTAAGGATATTCACATCAGAAAAAGTACTATTCTATGTTTCTCCAACTTTTCATTTTTTTTTCTTTAAGCATCTGTGTTAATTTAAACACTCATATCCAACACATATCCAGACATGGATGTGAAGATAGGGCTCTCAAGGGATCCCCAAATACATGAAAAAACTTTAACATTGCCGTGTTATAGGCAACCTGAAATGAACATTTGGAGAACCACACTCCAAAAGCTAGCTATTGAGGTTGAAGAGCCTAGGTCCATATAAACCTCCAACAATAAAGCATGTGATAGAACGCTTTTCTATGTTTCTTCAACTCTTCATGTTTTATTCTTGAAGCATCTGTGTTAAACACTCATGTCCAACACATATTCGGACATGGATATGAAGATAGGGCTCTCCAAATCCCCAAATACATGAAAAGATTTTAACATTGCCATGTTGGAGGCAACCTGAAATGAACATTTGGATAACCACATTCCAAAAGCTAGCTATTGAGGTTGAAGAGCCTAGGCCCATATACCCACCTATAATGAAATCCAAGTTGCATACCTTGCAGTTGGAGACAAATCAATTGCCGTGCACTATAATCTTGATGCCAATGCAGGTTAACTTTGCACTAGCTTAATCTAACCCTAGGTGATCATTGCAATTCCAGCGTCACCATTTGGGTCATGAGTTAACTTTGCGTTAGTTAATTTTTTCTGGTCCTGAGCAAACGCTGCAATGTTGACATCACCATCCGTGTTATGCAGTCTGGTTTTGCACTACCATCTAGCCTCAGGCGATGCAATTCCGATGTCGCTAGTTGTGCCACATGGTTGCAACTGAGAGACATGATGGTGGCTTTGATACCAATTGATATGGATCTTTGGAGAACAACACCCCAAAAGCTAGCTATTGTAGTTGGAGAGCCTAGGTCCATATAAACCCCCAAAATCCATAATTTTCCTATGTGAATCCAAGTCCTATACTTCACAATTGGACGCATTTCATGCCCCTATCCAACATTCACACCCAAGTTTGAGTAACACGAGTATTAATCAATGTCTTTACTTTGATAAACACATTTTTTTAATAAGCATGTTTAATGCGTTAATTTCAGATGTCTTGCCTATCCTAATTGAGGAGGCTTCATTTCCAGTAAGAGAAAAAAGCTGCTTAAACACTTCACATGTAAGTTCATTTTTGTCATCTGCTCCAGTCCTTTTCTTCTCCCCTGTAAATCTGATCCAATCATTCAATCATCTTGATCTTAGTGGGGTTTTTAAAAAAATCACTTGCTCAGTTGATTAATCTGAGATGCATTTAACCAATCATATCTTTTCTTTATAGCAGCTTGCAATGTTGTTAATGTAAATTAAGGCTGTAATCCAATACTAGATATGCTCTAAAGCCACTGGCATAATAGAAATGTTACATGTTTATATCTCCAAATACATGCTTAAAACCTGTTTTCCAAATATAGAATGGTATTGTTTAGAAAATTTGCTACTGCTTCAGTTTCTTCTGTAAAAGTTAAAGAAGGCACATTAGTCTTTTAAAATCCTGCAATTTGAACCTTTTGAGGTAATGCTGATCTCCCTAAGAATCAGGTCAGCATGGTCTCTTGAAATCCTTCTCCATTTTCTTTCAAGTAGATGTGTTCATTTCTAGAAGTGAAAATTTACTTAACATGGAACTCAAAGTACACAACCGCCGACCCATTGAGATGACCTCAGGATGGTCCAGGTGTTACATCAAATTCTGTCACGTCCCATTAGATTTAAAGCTTTGAGAACTTTTTATTGTCTTGTAATTTCCTTTGTGGCTTCCATTTTTGTTAGTCTAATGTTTGCTATCTCTTAATCTCTGTTTGAAAGTTAGTTCTAACTTTATGCTCTTTCTTGTAAATAAATTCCTTCAAAATGAGAATCTGGAAATTAATTGAGTTGTCTCCTATTTATTAACCATTTCTTTGTGCAGGTCTCAGATGCCTATAGCTTTTCTGTGTTGCCTGAGGAAGGAAACATGAGTCCAAACTGTACACGGTTAATGTTTTTGAGCCTCCTAGAAGTTCCCTTTTCATCTAAAAACCAGATCTGTTTGGATGCGCAATTGAGTTTCCAGAACTGCATTGAATTGAAAGTGGACAGAGAAGATGCTTATTCATCTTGCTTTCTGGATATAAACATCGAGAAAGAGACTCCTGACATATTTAAATCCAGTGATGAAACTGTTGGAAATTTGAAAAGTGAAGGTGTAGTGACAGTATGTTTGATCTCCTATCTATATAAATCAGGCCTATTTAGTAAAATGTAGATCATACGTACAGTGTCGGAAATGAGAATTGTTTATTTAATTATCAAGTGTTGCTGATTTTCCTTCCTTGAGTTATTGGTACATTGTTTCTTCTTCGCTCTTGACTCTAATGTTAGATCTCAATGAATTACAGCATTTGCAGAAGGTGTTGCAGAGACAAGCAAGCTTAACTGTAGGTGAGTGTTAACTCAGCTTTGAGTTTTAATGGGTTAATTGCACAACTTACTCTGAAAGGTTTATAAGAATATCCCATTATCTATTATAGATAACAATAATTTCCATATGCCTCCCAAATTCTGTGGATTTATTTACCACTTCGATGATTTGGCCATGGTTACATTCTTTGTCATAGCTATGGCTGGCTGCTTCTTTTAAACAAGAAACAAGAGAACATTTGAATGAATAGAATATTCTGCTAGTATCTGAACTGTTATAAAGTGCTTCGGGTTTATAATGTTTTGTGTATATCATTTGATGTGGTGTTTCGAGATCTAAACTTGCATTTTTAACAAATTGAATGAGATTTGTAATAACTAACAAAAATATTCGAGTTGGAAAAAATCTTAATCCTCTTGTGGCGCCTGCCCCAAGCTTAAACATTCACCCTCAAGAAGATTTTAAGTTGACAAAATAACTTCATTTGACGTGTATAATTTCAGTGAAGTGACAAATGAGAATAGGTCCGTGATTGATACTTGGACATCAAGAGTCTTTGAAGATTTAACTCTGTTGTGTTACTGTTCCAGATCAGTAAACTTCATCTTTATATGTGATTTTTATACTTGTTTTCGGACTTAGTCTACTATCTATTCTCTGCATTATTTTTGTAACTGTTTAATTCTTATTAATTCCATCGGCTACGCCTTACTCAGGCCATGCAGATTTGGTTTTATGACTTCAATTGAGTTATATTTTGACAGACAAATCATCAACCGAGAGGGTTCATGATGCACCTACGAACAGATGGAGGAGGTATAAACGAGCCACGTCATTTGACTCGAGGAAAATAGTCCTGCTTTTCTCAATCTTGTAAGCTCTACAAATTTTAGCAAATTTAACTATTTACTTTCAGACTACAATTGTTTTCATTAATTGGTAGTTTCATTTAGTGAGACGAAATATTTCTGTGATAAGTAGTAAGGTTATGCCTACAAAAATATAGTAATTAATAAAAATAGAAAGCATTGATGCAAGAAGAGATGGGAATCTAAAATATAATGATAGCTTGGAGGATTTTGTTTAGTCAGTCTACTTTAAAAATTATTATTTCGATCCGACTTTAAAAATTCATGAGTAAAACCCTAAGAAACCTAGCATTGAGCTCAAGCAAATAACTTAGCTAGCGACTTACCATGACAGATCTGAGCAAACAAAGATGCGTCTTCTTGATTGGGTGGATGATATTAATGGACGTTGGTTGGGAAGCAATCATAATGTTTCTTAGTACTAACACGGTAATCAGAGTAACGGAGGTCCAACTTTTTATGTTCTTCTCTTTCAAATAATTGACTTATCCTATCATCTTATTGTGTTCAGGTCAAGTGTGGGGACATTGATTTTGATTTATCTGACGCTCACAAACAATTGATGGGTTCAATCATGTCCTCTTATCTTGTTTTTCTTTAACAACTGCTGCTTTATGTTAGCTTTCCTCTGTAAATATGATTAACGTGTTTCAAGTGGGCACTGAAAATGAAGCCACAATAGTTTTTATTTCCTGAGCTTTTTTTTGTTGGGTTTGTGTTCGTTGAGGTTTTTCTTTTTAAGAAAAAATGGTGATTCGAATTAATTGAATTTGTTCATAAATTTAAATCAACATATAATTCAACCTATTCACAAATAATTAAAAGCTTTATTCATAGACATATCATGAGTTCATCTGATCATGATAAACTAACTTTTAAAATCTTTTATTTTATAAAAGAAATTAAAAATAAAGCATGCTTGCTTACAAATATACTAGTTTAAAAGTTAAGATGTTAGTGGTTGAGGATGGCTGTTAGTCACTATCAAAGGGCACCGATGAACTTGGTTTTGGACAAAACAAACATTTTACACAACTCAACATTTTCTCAGGCACGGAATCTCTCTTTTGTATCTAATTTCTGATCAATTTTTGGGTAACAACGATTAGTTTTATATTGATTTTGCAATATATATTATGATTAATGCATAGTATTACAAAAATTGACCATATTTAAAGTGGAATTAAATTATTATTTTTTTGGAAACAAAAATAATTTAAAAACCAATAGGAAAATATAAATCAATTTAATTGGAATAATTGCAATTATAAACAGAAATGAAAGGCTTTTTTACCCCACTAATGTGGAAAAAAAGATTAATTATCAAAATAGGCACACTACAAATTATTTAAGAAAATAGGTAAAATGAATAGTGTACAGTTGATGTCATTGACCTGTCAGGCAGCAACCCCAAAATTTTCCCCTAACCATTCATCCATCATTACAAGTTATTTAAAAAAAAACAATTTTTTTGGTGTCGCCACCGATATATATTTTTTAAAAATACCCGCAAGAAATATGAATATTTCAAGTTTTAAAAAATACTTTTTAATGGTGTCGCCGACATGTCGGGCAGCACCGGAAGTGGATCTTTTTTGTTGGTTTTTGTAAAAAATATCCGAAAAGGAAAAAAAAAAAGGCGGGAAAAAATGGGTTTACTAAATCTTTGCATGGTGCCACCGTCAACGACAATGGTGGATTTGTAAACGATTTTCAGTTTAAAGACCATGTTTCGGATTATTTGGCCAGCGGTGGTGGGGGATACGTTGATTCGACTTTGCATCGCTGAAGTTTTTCGATTCCCAAACTATGTTTTACTGGCAAAGTTTCTCGATTCTCGAACTATGTTTTACTGGTGAAGATGAGAATGAAAAAAAATTTGACTTTATTTTTTTATTTAAGGGAGGGTGATAGGGCTTAATTAGGCTTAAATGTCGATTTTTTTAATTAGGCCTTTGGGCCGTTTTTTTTTATTTAGGGAAATAGACCGATTTTAAGAGAGAGAAAAGGAAAATGCATCCAGCTGGACGCGCTTTCCCCCAACGGTAAACAGCAATGGTTTTTTTAAATGTTGTCGCGCCAATGGTAAAAAAATTAAAACCCCCCAATGGTAAAAAAAATTTACCCTATAAATACGCCCCCAAATTTTTTTTTTTCATTCACATCCTTCTCTCAACTCTCTCATTTTAAAATTTTTGATATTTTCATTTAAAAATATTTTTTTTATTATTATCTCGTTTCAAATTGATTTCTCACGAATGGCCGCCTCTCTAATCCGCTTCGACGACAAGCATATTTCTGTTGCCCAAGCTATAATGGTAAGACAAAATTTTTAAATTTTGTTATTTTCAATTATGTTAAATTTTTTTTTTTGTAATTTGAATTTTTTATTGTATAAATAGGCGGATGATCGTGTTTTGGAGAGCTTCATTCATAATATGGGAAAACCTGCGATCCCTGAAATTTGTGGCCACTTGCAAGAGGTTGGATTCTTGCATGTGTATCGCATGACTGGGGACTGCAAACTCGATCTTACACTAATCAGCGCATTGGTGGAAAGATGAAAGCCCGAAACACACGCTTTCCACCTTCCATGCGACGAATGTACAATCACACTCGAGAACATAGCGCTCCAACTCGGTCTGCTAGTGGATAGGCCAGTCATCATGGGATCAGCGATCGTTCCGAGTAAAGTGGACCTCTGCAGAGCATTGTCAGGGAAGGTTCCGGACAAGTTTTAAGGTGATCGAATATCAATCAACTGGTTGGAAAATAATTTCAACAAGCTCCCTAAAGACCAAACGGAGGAGGTCATAGAACAATACGTCTGAGCATCCATCATGAGGTTAATCGGGGACATCTTAATGCCTGACAAACCTCGAAATTTGGTGCACGTAAGGTGGCTACTACATCTAACGGACTTCAATGAATGCAGAAAACTAAGTTGGGGATCGACCATCTTTTCTACATTATACTAGGAGATGTGTCGGGCCACAGTACCGAATATGATGTCGATCAGTGGTTGTCTTCTCCTGCTGCAGTCGTGGGCCTAGTGGCGACTACTGTTTCTACATCCCAGAGTGACCGACCAATACATGTTCCCGTCGCTGACGAGGTAAACATCATTTATTAATAAATATGTAGTTTGTACAATAATATTTTTATTTATTATACATTTCGACTAACATATCGCTTGTACAGGTGGAACCATGGGTCGAGTTACGTGGGACTACCCGAGGAGCTGGAAGATTTTAGGCTGTTGTTAGACCAATGCTCGGAAACGAGGTTAGTTACTTATTCTTTTGAACCTATATTAATTACGCAATGATTCGTAAAAAAATTTTCATACATAACGATATTTATAATTTTGCTTTTCAGTTTGAATGAATGTCGTACGCCAACACCGATATCATATATTGCATCCCTCCGAAAGTGTTGGCCAATCGGGAGATGTGGGACGCCAAGGTGTCGTTAGTAGTACATGCGACAGTGGAAATGTACGAATTGGACTAGGTGTTGCGACAGTTCAAGTGGAAGCAATGAATCCCGCCGTTACCGCGAGACCTGAAGGAGCTATACAATGTGGACATGCGGGGGAAGAAAGATGATGATTGGGTGCAGCTGTCACGAGCCAAAGTGCAACGCCCGTGACCATGGCACAAGATGCACCTCATAGAGGTCTATCAATTAGATGGGGATCGTTCAGCCTACGAGAACTGGCCCGATTCAAAGAACTATTGGAGAAGCATGTTAGATTGAAGCCTAGGTAGCCCAATGATGAAGACATGGCAACATAGGCTACCTTGGTAAATATGGGAACTAATCTTAGAAGATTGATAGGAATCATATCTTGTAAAGATTAGATTTGATTAGATATTGTATCTTCTCAATCCCATGATTTAAGGGATAAGGCTAATCTCGTTTGTCGATGTAACTTAGTCTGGACAGTAGGTTTTGGGGGAGCTCAACTATAAATAGAGAGCCTCCCCCTCACTTGTAAATCATCTATTGTAACTTGAATTCTTAAGAGTAATAGAATTCTTGGAGAGCATTTACTCAAACATCTCTCGTGCATTCTTTTCTGTGGCTTTCTGTTGTTCTTTTGTGGCTTCTTTGGCATAAATTGCTTTCACTATACAAATTGGTGCCTTGGAGGAATTCTAAAGGAATCCTCACTTGTGGTGTTAAGGCTGACTTTAGGCAAGTTCGGTACGAACGAATCGTCTAAGGCCGCACGAATCGCGAGACAAAAGATCTAGCCCCGTGACACAACGACATGAGGAGTCATTGAGGCTTAAGAGCGTAGGATGCAATTATTACCTATCTGCGAACCATTTTTCTCAGCGAACACGGCGACAGATGTCGAGTACCTGCAATAGTTCAAACTCGCTGGCAAGTAATATCTGCTATCCCTGAAGGAGAGGAGAAGGCAAATTCAGCGCAAGAGGCAACGACAACCGCCACAACAGCAACATAGGAGGGGACGTGGTCGCACGACGGGATTGTCATCGGCCCCGGTAGAAGAAGCGCCGCCTATGTCTACGCAATATGCGGGTCAGTTTACTCCACTTATTTCGGTTCATTTCACTAACCCCATGTTTTTCTCACAAGCACTACCGTACTACGAACCACCATCGCAAGTGGTCGGTTCTTCTGTTCCCGCAGGTAGATATTTCCCTACACCGACATCCCTCACATACTTCACCCCCTTCCGACCTAAATGCTAGGCCAGATGCCAGGGCGTGCATCGTCACCGATGACAATTTCGATATAGATGCCGAATGCAGCACTCGACGCTAATGCAAATACCCATGTAGCACTCGACGCCGATGCAGATGCCCATGCAACACTCGATGTTGATGCCCGAGACAATGCTGACGTATCCGAAATTTGGGGCACCTTATGGTTACTCGCCTATAGTGACCTAAACACTGCCCGCATCACTGTTTTACCAAGGTGGGTTATCGATGCAACCATCGCCTGCTAGAGTATTGGATACATGATAGGAGGCTAGGACCACGCAGTAATCGATCACGGAGGACAAGGATGACGCTGGTGAACCCAAAGACGAAGGCCATGGGGAATTGGTAGGTGGGAGTCCCAGCGACAATGATGATGAAAAGGAAGTTTACATGCCCTCACCTCCGAATACACCTCTGGATGTACCTCCGGTTGCACCTCTAGCTGTAGGCAGAAATCCTCCACACAACTGTCGTCCACCGCCTTGCAGCACACATTCTTCCCGATGACACAGTTGATATATTTTTGTTTTTCTTAATATTGTACTGTAAATATATACAAAAGTAAATAAATAAATAAATTGTTTCATTCAAACATTACATTTGTCTTCATTTCTGGGTAATATGAGTTATGCGTAAGTTAACAATACATAACAAATTTCAATTTCCTGAATAAAGGAAGCACTACATTCGCAATATTATTTGGAAGAAAACAATCCTATCAACACTAAGGCCCCACTGTATCCCTGTACAGAGAACATGTTGTCTTCGTATGCCTTGAGTTTCTACAATACGCGCATAATCTCTGTTGACTATCCCTCTCATGAATATCCATGTTGTTCCTTATCCTTATGGAATTCACGCAACCAATTGATCGTCGAAGTACGTTGGGTGCATTTCCAGATCAGTTGTAGAACCTAATACGTACCGATACAATACCTGACACCATTGCCACAGATAGTTCTACAAACATCTGACTCCTCCCCATCAACTGCATTTGCTGCCCCTACTTCCTCACCTATATCTTCCACAGCCACCCTTCTTCATTGACCGCATCTTCTTTCTCGATCGTATTTTCTTCCTCATCTGCACCTTCATTGTCACCTTCAAGTAGGGAGTTAGACGTACCCTCATCGATCCCCTTCGAAAGGATTAGGTCATTGATTCTCTTGTAACCTATGTGCCCATAAAAAAATGAACCGGTTTGATGTCCAATGTACATCGATGATCCCCCCGTATAACTGCTTTCGCCCCATGACAGCGACCTAGTGTCGAAGTTGAAATCGAATGCACTGATTGACTGTCGAGCCCGAGTGTCCAAATTGGGGTTATGGTCAAACCTCGACAAGTACTGGCCACCAAAGTTTAGATCTGTGCCAAAGATTGATGAGTGTCTTCCCAATGATGTTTCGGAAATTAATTTCTTTTCTCATAAAGCTTGTCACAATTAATTTTAAATTTTAAGAGTTGACTGCAGCACAATTAAAAGAGAGAGAAAGAAATAATTATTTTACGTTTCTCGTGAAGCTTGCATGCAATTATTATTTTTATTTAAAGAGTTACAGTATTTTTTTTCTTTTTGTCAGCCAAAATTATTTTAAAATTAAAATTTAAAATTTTGCTACGCCACTTCAATTGTGACGGTTAGTTCTTTCTCTTTTCTTGAGCTCTTTAAAAAAATATTTTTGCAATTAATTTCTTTTCCAAAAAAGCTTGTCATTTTCATTATAGTCTTTTATAGTTTTCTTTCCGTATAACTATTTTTCAAATAAAAAATTATATTTCATGCACCACTATCACCCTTCCTTCTTTTTTTTTTTTTAAAAAAAAAGCCCCAAAAAAATCATTCTCATCTTCACCTGTAAAACACAGTTGGGGAATCGAGAAACTCTGACGATGTAAAGTCGAATCGATGTATCCCCCACCACCGGCAGTCAAATAATCCAAAATATGATCTTGAAACTGAAAATCATCGACAAGCCCATTGTTGTTGTCGGCGACGACACCATACAAAGATTTAGTAGACCCATTTTTTTTCTGTTTTTTTTTTTCCTTTTCAGATATCTTTTACAAAAACCAACCAAAAAAAATTTCACTTCCGATGAAGCCTAACACATACGCGACACCATTAAAATATATAAATTCGGAATACTCGTATTTTTTGTGGATATTTTTAAAAAATACATACCAGTACTGCCTAATACAGTGACGACACCAAAAAATATTATTTTTTATATAACTTGTGATGATGATTGGGAATTTGAGGGAGCCTGACACATCGGTAACACCAATTGTGCACTGTTTATTTTACTTATTTTCATAAATAATTTATAATGTACTTACATTATTAGGGTAAAAAAGCGGAAATGAATTCAATAAATACCAAACCTGTCTTTAATATTCGAGTAATGCAAGTCATCATTCAGAAACAATACTTCCATTTTGATTATGGAGGGTAGGAAATTCTAATGGAAGAATCAGTATAAGCATTAAAGATCTCCAAATGTCAATCCTAGAAGTAATTTCCTGAGATCAATAAAATACTGGAAAATATATTTTAACTCTAATTTCTACGATACATTACTTCCATAAACTACTATCAAAATCAAAGACTAGATTCCTGAAATAATTTTTTTTTATTTTAAATTGAGGGATTCTGTTCTTCGTTTACCTTTGTATTTGGTGGTTGAAATAAAACAATGTTTGAATGCTTCTTCTTTCTTACATATTTGTCTTTAACATGCACAACCACCTCCTTGTAGCTCTATCTGGGAAGAATTGAGGGTGGATTTCAAGTTCACATCCACCATGTCGTCTTGTTTTGTTGAAGAAAGTCTTTCCATCCCCGGGAAGGCAGCCGCGATTTTCAGGAATAGAGGCTGCGTTTTCATATTTATAACAATCAACATGATTTTTTAACAAACCAAGGGCAATCAAGTATTCTATGGGAAGCAGCAGTTCAACATTAACAAGCAAACAAATTTTGCCTCCAAAATCTTAGTGATGTCAAGGTGGCCTAAGTTAGGTGTGTTAAGGATCACGTCAGACTTTTGACCACTTAACACATTGCATCAAAAGGTCGGGTATAAATAAATAATGATCGGAGTATGTCTTGAAGAACTATTTCAGTTCATTCTCTAAAGGAACTTAGGCCACCTTGACTACATCGACTTTAATCAGACATCAACGAAATTACTCGGTTATGATTATTGGTTTATATCAAGTAGTGTTTTATTTTTTGCACCTTGATATTAAATCCCGCTTTTGCACTGGTTTCTATAAACATGACTCCTAATTCACGAGCTTTGCTATCTCCTTCCTCTATAGAGACCTGCCTGTTTAAGCACCAAAGCGTATAAATCGAAACAACATTAAGAGTTAATTACATGATAATAGTTAAGACTGTTTAAGGAACTCCCTGTGGTTTAAGTCTAGACCTGAATGACATATTATATTAACAATGTTTAAGAAACTCCCTGCGGTTTAAGTCTTGATATTGAATCACGGACCTTTTATCAACTAGATCAGTTTTGTTCCCAACAAGAACAATATTGACATCACTGCCTCGTTCTGTGCGTACCTCCTCCATCCATTTGGAGGTGTTCAAAAATGATTGCCTATCTGCAAGGATATAATTGGGATTAACATATATGCCAATAAGATCAGTATGGTTATCACAGGGAGTTAACTTATGCAATTCAAATTAGGGTATTGGAAGAGAAAGGATTGTATGAAACAGGAATATTATTCCCTTCTGATAGTTTTATGCCACATCAATAATTTTATCCTGAATTTAAGGATTTTAATTTGAATTTAATTTTTTTCAGGATAAAAATACTGATGTGGCATAAAACTATGGGAAAAGGGATACAGATGACGTGGCATCATTGTTTCATAGAATTTTTTCCCGGTATTGGAAATGGACGTGTCATATACAGATACTTTCAAATATATCTATCTTTAGATCCTTATCAAACATATCTCTATGTTCATGTTAGACATCCATTTTGAATATATATATATATATATATATACCTGCCATATTTAGAGTATATACCAAACAAAAATGTTTTAGAAAAATAAAAAGTTGGGACAACATCACAGCCAGTAAAAGATTTCCATTATAGTCTCTCATCTAATGAAAAGGAAGAAAACAAAAGCCACTCGGGTAAGCTCATACTCACTAGCTACATCATAGACAATTACTGCAATAGAAGAATCTCTGATATAACTCGGAATAAGACTCCTAAGCCTCTCCTGCCCAGCAGTGTCCCTGTGAAATTATTAGATAAAAACTCAAACGGAGACGAGACAAATGAAAATTTGAAGAGAATATAACTCGTGAAAACTAAGAAATTGAGGGTCCGTTTGTTTACATGTAAAAGGTTTTACGGAAAATATTTTCTGTATTTTCTTGTGTTTGTTTCACAGAAAATAGTTTGGTCAACAAAAAATAAATTACAGATCAAGGTAAAATAAGCCCCTTTTCCTGTAAAATGACTTACCATTTTGAAAACCATAAGTCATTTTCCAGAAAATAGCTCATCTATAGATAATTTTATTTTTATATAAAAATTAACTTAAATCAAGCTTAATATTATTATATTGATAATAAATTTTATTTTTATTTTTAAAAATAATTAAAATATTATATTTTTCAATATTATTAAACATACATATTTAATTATTTATATTTAGTCATATAATAAATTATTAATATAACAAATATAATTTATTATTTTAATGAATTATTTAATATTTCAATTTTATTTTAATAATAAATTTTAAAAATAGTAATTTTAAATAATATTATTCACATATTATTAAAAATATTCAATATTAATATTTTAATAATAAATATTTATTACAATTATAAATATATTAATAATAAATATTTTGTAGTATAAAGGTTAAAATATGTCATAAGTCTATGTACACTTCACAGATTTGTGATTTAGTCTTTGTACTTTTATTTTTAAGAATTTAGTCCCTTTACTTTTCAAATTTGAAAATCAAGTCCAATTGTTGACATCGTTAATTTTTTTTTGTCAATTTTGTTGATGTCACATTTTTAAATAAAAAATACTCATTTAGTAGTCATGTAATTAAAAAATGACGTTGTAATAAATCTGAATTTAACATAATATTTTTAATATATGCAAAAACAATGTAAAATATAAAATTATAGATAAAAATAAATTCAATTAAACAATAAAAAATAAGAAAATTTCAAATGTATATTTGTTTAATTGAAAACAACTTTTATGAAATATTTTTAAGAAATCTACCAAACACCATAAAATATTTTACACAGATTCATCCAAACACCAGAAAATATTAACTTTTCCAGAAAAGTAAATTATTTTCCGGAAGTCATTTTCAGTGAAACAAACGGAGCTTAGATTAATTTGCATGTTATGCTTTTCTCAATTGCCAAACCACAATTTGGCATGGATGGCTTTTGATAGTTTACTATAAGAGGATGGAAGTGCGTAGCAGAAATGATTTACTTTCGGTTTCTAAAAGTTGTCAACCGCATGAAGAGGAAATGCTAGGGATTCATCAAGCAAATACGGTTTCTTGTTTTCTCATTGTAATGACAATTACCCACAAATTTAAAGCTCCTTCACCGACAACAAATTAAAACTGCCTTACAACAGAAGTAAGCTTTTGTAGTCTAAAATTTAAACAATCAACACCTTAAGTTCACAAAATATATGCTTGATTGCATGTGTATTGAACATACAATCTAGCAATGGAACTAGAACTAATAAAGAAAATGTTGAACATAGTTATCCAAGATCCAATGAAAAAGGAAGAAACTGTATTACCAAAGCTGCAAACGAACCGTTCGATCTTCAAGATACATTGTTTTTGACAAAATATCAATTCCAATGGTGGCCTGCATTTATATAGCAATCATTCAAGAAAAATATACATATAAACATTCCCTCAATTCCAGTATTCACTCGATGTGATAGAAGTAAAGTTCAAATTCAAGTACTAGAAATAATGATCGTACCAAAAAAGAAAAATTCCAAACTGATTATTTAAATAAACAAAAAAAAAGGATCTGCGTTAGGCTATCATGGAGAATCGAACAGTTTAACAAAGATCATTTCGCTCGAGATCAACAAAACAAGCAAAGACGATGTCAAGTAGGAGATTAAGATTCCAAACAGAGAGATGAATAAGTCGAAAAACGGAAACTAAAATCAAATTCAAATAATATATAAGAAGCAGAGGAGTTGACGAAATGGTGAAATGTTCATCGAATCTAAAAAAACATAAGGTGGAAATTGTGGAAAAAAGTTTACCTGGTAAGTGGTGTCGAATTTGTCGTACATGAAGCGGGTGATATTGCTGGTTTTGCCGACGGATTGATCGCCTAAGAATACCAGCTTGTATTTCGCCAAAGGTGAGACTGTCGCCATTTTTTTTCAAATTTCTTCACTCTACTTTTTTTTAGAAAAAATTGTAAACAGAGAGTTGCAGATCTGGTTCTGCAATGAAGAAAAATTGAAATTATGTTTATTATCGTTATTATTATTTGGATGGAAATGGAAATATTCAAAGAGACAGAAGAAAATGAAAGGAAAGGTTTGAGTTTAATCCCTTCCATAAATAGAGGGCACGAGAAACCGCCAACTATGACGATGACGCCTTTGTGAAAATCTTTGGACCGCTTCTCACTTTCCAATTTCACCTTTTCTTTATTATTAAAATATGAACTAAGTGTATGTAGTTTTATACATTTATAATTTAGTCTCATTATTTTTATTTCAAAAATTAATTAATTTCTTTATATTTTGAATTTATACATCTAGATCAAGTAAATATTTTTTATTTTAAAATATCACATTAATAAATTAATAAAAAATTAGTTAGAATTATAATTACACCTTAGTTTTGAAATATGAAAAATAAAAAATAAAATTATAAAAAAACTAAATTTTAAATGTAAAAAAATACAAAAAATTGAAACATATTTTAATCTTATTCTTTAAATAACATCACCAAAACTTTAATTAGAGGATTAATTAATTTTTTTAGAGGAGGTACAACTACAATTAATTCAAATAAATTATTTTTCAAAAATCAATATTCACTTATTATCGAATAATAAAACATAATTATATTTTGTAATTATATTTATTAATTTATCAAACCATTTTTAATATAAATTCAATATTTGTAAAATTCAATGCTAAAATTTTAACACTTTGATTTTTCAATACTTCATTTTATAATTTATCAAATAACATCTTACTTTTTTATTAATCTAGTCACCCTGCTCTTTTCATTTATGATCAAACTTGTAAAATTATTTTATTTTTCATTATTCTCTACCGTTTCTATGTTTGTTTGTTTTGTTTGTTGAAATAAAAGCAACAAAAGTTTGTAAAAACCGTCACAAAACAAAGACACATAAAAAGTAGATTTCAAAAACCCAGTGGCGGAGTCACAAAATTATTTTTGAGTATCAGAATTAAATTGTATATTTTTACGATAATAAAAATATATTTTACTATTTTAATAGTTTATATCTTTATAAAATTTAAAGGATTAAATTGGATTTTTATCCTTTTTTAGAGGCCAAAGTGCAATTTTACTATTACTAATTTAAAAGTTTATAAATTATAAATGGCTTAAATGGAAAATTTTCCAGTTTAGGGGGCCAGGGCTCTGCCAGCCCCCTAGCTCCGCCATTGTTTCTATCACACACATATGCATGTGAAAATCATGTATTTAAAATATAAATTTATGTTTAAAAAAATATATAATAAATAATGAAATATATAATTTGAAACTAATTAATAATAACATATGAAATATGTATGATATTAAAATAAAAAAAAATAAATTAAATTGTAAGTAAAACAAAATTTAAACACATGAATACATCAGGTTAAGATTATTAAATGAATACAATTATTAATCATAGTATTGTCATTAATTCTAAGTTGGTGTCAAATTAATTTGTGACACCATCTCAATCAACAACATTATCAATACTAGAAATTTTATCACACATGTATGTGTGTGGAAACTACGTATTTAGAACACATGTG
Source organism: Gossypium sturtianum (assembly GCA_025698515.1). Taxonomy (NCBI): domain Eukaryota; kingdom Viridiplantae; phylum Streptophyta; class Magnoliopsida; order Malvales; family Malvaceae; genus Gossypium; species Gossypium sturtianum. Next base: position 76,501,250 of record CM046954.1, read on the forward strand.
TGCGTTTATAAATAACATAAAATAAATAATGAAATAAAAAAAAATTGAAACCAATAATAACACATATGCAATATGTACGAAATTAAAATAAAAATATAGTTTAAATCGTGAGTAAAACGAAATTTAAATAGGTAAATTGTTAAAAAATATCTGTATATTCCATAATTATAAAGTTACAATTATTAAAATAAATATTTATACAACTCAGGCTCAACTAATTCATAATAGAAAAACTAACTATTCTAACTACTTCAACAGCCTACAACTCTTTCTACACTCCCCCTCAAGTTGGAGGTGTAAAAGTACTTTTTAACCCCAACTTGGAAATCAGATGACTATGTTGTTGTGACCCCAAAGCTTTCGTCATAATCTCTGCCAGTTGATCTGCTGTTGATACATGTTCAGTATGTAACACCCCTTACCCGTATTCTACGCCGGAACCGGGTCCGAGGCACTACCGGAGTAAAACCACTTGATCGCCACTCAACGTGACTACTCTCCTTAAGTCACCACAACAACCTTATTCTCGACTTACGAGGCCTCATTCATACACACGAGGGCTCTCGAGACCATATCGGAAACTCTTACGAATTTAAAATTTTTCCATCCCAACAGGGCCACACGCTGGTGTAAGATGATACACGCCCGTGTGTAGTCACACACACCCATGTCCACAAACCGTGCACAAAACTCAAGCATTCTGCCAAAGTCCCACGGCTAGGGCACACGCCCGTGTTCTCCACCCGTGGTGAACACTGACTACTTTACACGGCCTAAAGCCTAGACACACACCCGTGTGGCTAGCCCGTGGCCTATAACACTCGAATCTGCCAAAGTGACACGGCCAAGTCACACGCCCGTGGGCTGGCCGTGTCTCACACATGGCCTAGACACATGCCCGTGTGTCTATCCACATGGACAAGAACAAAGCTATTTGCTAAGCTCTTCTCACCCTTCTAACTCATACAACATGTATACATTCAACTCATCCACAATCAACTCATATTGTAACATAATCTTACATGGATAACTACATCTTTTCATATAATAAGTTAGCCATCAACCATGGCATTGTACAAAATAGATTATCCATCTAAAGGCCAACACATCTTAGCCATTACAACAAAACTCACTAACTTGTCTAGCCTCTATACATGCCATATACAAAACATTAAGTCCAATGTACCAGAGTGTGCTGATAGTGTGGGCGATCTTCCGATTAATTCGCGTATCACGATTCAATCCTTTTTCTCTATAAGAAAAGGGAAAAGAAAGGAGTAAGCTTTGGGCTTAGTAAGTTTACACATAAACAATTTAAGCATTTTAGTATAAGCTAAACAACAATTAGCATTATACTAACATATGTAATTCACATCCACTACTATGCTTACTCTTTCTATCCCTTACCACATCTCCAACACATCATGAGTCACATACTCATGATCATTGACATGCACCCCTGCACTCAATATCACATCTACTCAAAATACAACACATCATTATTTCTCAATAATACATCCACACAGCCTAAATTACCCGGTGGTTTCGCACTTAGCCCACCACAATCGATCATAAGGTAGTATCGCATATAGCCTACCACAAAGGATAATTATAGTGATTCCGCACATAGCTCACTAAATAATATGCTTAACAATAGTATCGCACACAGCCCATCATTGTTAAGTATCAAGGTGGTATCGCACTTAGCCCACCATCAAGCATTATCACTACACATTCACATGTCTACTTTGTAATACATTCATCCATTCACAACTACTATCTCATTCATTTCACTAGAATTGAATAGGTTCTCAATCATGCTACACACTAGCTAGCATTAAAAAATTATACGCATAAATGCATCGTTTGTACGTAAACTTACCTCGGTACTCAAAAGTATGAAGGTGTGCAATTTAGTCCACTACTTTGCTCTTGCCTCAGTTTCTATCCGGGCTTCTTCTTTCTTGATCTGTAATGATAAATCAACCCGTTCAATACACACATTGACTAAATTGACCATTATCTCATACTTTAGCAAAATTACCATTTTGCCCCTAACTTTCTCATATTTACACTTTTGTCCCAAGGCTCGTAAAGTGATTTTCATTCAACTTTCTAGCCTTTCATGCTTAGCCGAATCATTTACTCAACTAAAGCAATCATCAATTCTCACTAAATCACTCATGTATGACCAATCTCAAGACTTTCACAAACTAGTCCCTACATGCATTTTTTATGGAATTCACTTAGCAAAAGATGTTTCTACTACATCAAGCTTTCATATTCTTCCATAAAACATCAAAATACATGCATGTCATACATGGGTACATTTTTGAACATCAATCCTAGCTCAACATATAGCTAAAAATAGCTTACTCATGTTACTAGGACTTAAAAAATACGAAGAATATCAAAAACGGGGCTTGGATACACTTACTAGCAAGCTTGAAAAATTGAAGAGCCCTAACAATGGCTTCTTGAAATTTTCGGCAGCTTGGAGAAGAAGATGAATGAAATTTTGTCATCTTTTCCCCTTTTTAATCATTTAATTGTTAAATGACCAAAATGCCCCTTCTCACTAAACTTTCCAATATCATCCACTTATGCCCATTTTTGTCCAAAAATTAGAATTTGGGAAAATTACTATTTAAGGACCTCTAATTGATAATCCAAAGCTATTTCATATAATTAGCTTCTAGAATCTCACATTTTGCAACTTTTGCAATTTAGTCCTTTAGGACAATTCAACCGCAATTTAACAAAATTACTTCATGAAACTTCCACACTAACATGCAAACATAGCATAGATCTCAAAACTCATACATATACCTCAGATTTATGGTCTCGCACCACTATTCTGACTAGGCCCTAAATCGGGATGTTACAACTCTCCCCCCTTTAGAGATTTTCGCCCTCGAAAATCTTACCGGTAAAAAGGTTTGGATGTTGCTCTCTCATGCTTTCTTCCAGTTCCCACGTAGCCTCTTCCACGCCGTGTTTCTGGCATAACACTTTCACTAGGGCTATGCTCTTATTCCTCAACTGTTTCACTTCTCGAGCCATGATCTTAATCGGCTCTTTTTCATAAGACATATCCGGTCATATCTCAATTCCCATTGAAGGAATCACATGCGAAGGATCGGAGCGATACCATCGCAACATCGACACATGGAACACATTATGGATCTTGTCCAATTCTACGCAAGCAAAGACAACGGTAAGATGCTCATCGCCCAACTCTATCTGTAATCTCATACGGCCCTATGAATCTCGGACTCAATTTCCCTTTTCGTCTGAATCTCATGATTTTCTTCCACGGTGACACTTTTAAAAACACTTTGTCACCCACCTCAAACTCAATTTCTTTTCTTTTCAAATCCGCGTCGACTTACGCTTGATGCGAAGTAACTTTCAGACTATTACGGATTACTTTCACCTTCTCCTCAGTCTCTTTTACTAGATCGACCCCATGGATCCGCTTCTCACTAAGCTCAGTCCAATACAGAGGAGTCTAACACTTACGATCATACAAAGCTTCATACGGTGCCATCTGTATACTCGACTGATAACTGTTGTTGTAGGCAAACTCGACCAAAGGTAGATACCTCTCCCAACTACCTTCGAATTCTAACACACAGCATCGAAGCATATCTTCGAGAACTTGAATCACTCTTTCAGACTGACCATCTGTTTGTGGATGGAATGCGGTACTAAAGTTCAACTTTGTACCCAAAGCCTCTTGCAACTTCTTCCAAAACCTCGAAGTAAACCTCGGATCTCTATCCGATATTATAGACACAGGCACACCATGTAACCTCACTATCTCTGCAACATACAATTCGGTTAACTTGTCCAGTGAATAATCAACACGCACCGGAATAAAATGAGCTGACTTTGTCAATCTATCCACAACAACCCACACAACATCTCTCTTTTTCGGAGTCATAGGCAACCCCGTCACAAAATCCATGGTAATCCGATCCCATTTCCATTCGGGAACCATCACTGGCTGAAGCAATCCCGAAGGCACTTGATGCTTAGCTTTCACTTGTTGACAAATCAAACACCTTGCCACATACTCAAAGATGTCTCTTTTCATACCCGGCCACCAATAAAACTTCCTCAAGTCGTTGTACATTTTTGTACTGCCCAGGTGTACTAACAAATAACCATTAGGTGCCTCATGCAAAACCTTTCGGATCAACTCTTCATTTCTAGGTACACAAATTCTGTCACGGTACATCAAACAACCATTCGAGCCCACTCAAAAATCAGAATCACTTTCTGATCCATTCTTAGCTCTCTTAGCTTGTATCTCACTGTCATTTCTCTGAGCCTCACATATCTGTTGAACAAATAGTGGCTTAGCTCTTAACTCTGCCAAAATAGCACCATCATCAGACAATGCTAAATTCGTGCTCAAAACTCTTAGAGCATACAAGGATTTCCTACTCAGGGCATCCGCAACCACATTCGTTTTTCCCGGGTGGTAATCAATGACTAACTCATAGTCTTTCAATAACTCGAGCCACAGCCTCTATCGCAAATTCAAATCCTTTTGATCCATCAAATGCTTCAAACTCTTGTGATCCGTAAAGATTCGACACTTCTCACAATATAAATAATGTCGCCAAATCTTTAACGCGAAAACAATCGCAGCCAACTCTAAATCATGAGTCGGATAATTCTTCTCATGCGGTTTTAACTGCCTCGAGGCGTAAGCGACTACCTTACCCTCTTGCATCAACACACACCCGAGACCATTAAACGACGCATCACTGAAAACCACAAACTCTTTCCCCGATTCTGGTTGAACCAAAACCGGTGCCTCAGTCAACAATATTTTCAATCTCTTAAAACTCTGTTGACATGTCTCAGTCCAATTAAACTTGACATCCTTATGCAACAATTTCGTCATCGGGGTAGCAATTACAGAGAACCCCTTTACGAAACGTCTGTAATATCCTGCCAATCCCAAGAAGCTTCTGACTTCTGACACGTTCCTCGGCGGTTTCCAATCCACAACAGCCGATATCTTAATCGGGTCAACTCTAATACCATCACTCGACACAATGTGTCCTAGGAATCCGACCTCTCGGAGCCAAAACTCACACTTGCTAAACTTAGCATACAACTGCTTATCCCTTAAAGTTTGCAAGACAATTCTCAAATGCTCCTCATGATCATTCTCATCCCGAGAATAGATCAATATGTCGTCAATGAAGACAACTACAAACTTATCCACATACGGTCGGAAGACACGGTTCATCAAATCCATAAAAATCGTAGGTGCATTCGTTAAACCAAATGGCATGACTAAAAACTCATAATGGCCATACCTTGTTCGAAATACAGTTTTCAACACATCTTACTCCTTCACTCTCAACTGGTAATAACCAGACCTCAGGTCGATCTTGGAGAACACTGTAGCTCCTTTCAGTTGATCAAAAAGATCATCAATCCTTGGTAAATGATACTTATTCTTCACCGTCACTTTATTGAGTTGCCTATAGTCTATACACAATCTCATAGACCCATCTTTCTTCTTTACAAATAGTACCAGAGCACCCCACGGTGAGTAGCTCGGTCTTGCAAAACCCTTATCTGTCAACTCTTGCAACTGAACCTTTAGTTCTCTCAACTCTAAAGGTGCCATCCTATACGGATCAATTGAAATAGGTGCCGTTCCCGGAATTAACTCAATCCCAAACTCAACCTCTCTCACTGAAGGTAATCCGGGTAACTCTTCCAAAAATACATCTGGATACTCACATACCACCGGCACTGTTTCAAACTTTACTCAACCTCTTGAGTATTCAATACAAAAGTGAGATAGGACTCACACCCTTTTCTCAAACATTTCTCAGCCATCAGGGAAGAAATCATCACTGGTAGACTATCCGATCCACCTGATTCAACCCGAATAACATCTCCGCTTTCACACTTCAATTCAATAAACTTACTACCACAGTTCACTAAGACACTATGGGTAGTCAACCAATCCATGCCAAGGATTAAGTCAAACTCATCAAACGGTAACAACATAAGGTTTGTCGAAAAGCAATGACTCTTAATCATCAAAGGACAATTCTTACACACCTTGTCTACTAACACATGTTTTCCTAACGGGTTTGACACCTTAACCACAATATCCGTAAACTCAACGATCATACTCAAACTAGATGCCAATCTCATGCAAATATAAGAATGAGTAGACCCTGGATCTATTAAAGCAATAACAAAGGTGTCAAAGAGAGAAAAAGTACCTGTTATTACATCTGGGGAGGATGCCCTTCGCGAGCGCGAATGGCATACGTCCTCGCAGGTACCCGACCCTTCGGTCTCACAGCAGAGTCTTTGGATGCACCTCTACCACTAGTCCCACCTCTCGGGTTCCTTGGTGGTCTACCCCTTGCAGACACATCGCTAGGTCTTGTCTCTTGCTTCTCTTCCTTGTCATCCCTCTCGGGGCAATTTCGGATAAAATGGTCTGGGGAACCACACTTATAACAACTTCGGTTATTTCCCCAACACTCTCCGATTTGATACCTACCACAACTCGGACACTCCGATTTGTTCTTCGGATTGCCCACACTTTCCATCGAGGTGGCTTAGACTCTTGAACCCGAACGAGTGTTGTCCAAGTCTAGATGTGAATATCCTACTGGTGCTTTCGTCTGAGGATTCACTTCCTTGGATCTTTTCGACTGGGCTTGATATGATTTGCCCATCGGTCGTTTTCTCGCATCTCGAGCTTCACTCACAGCCCTTCTCTTTTCCTTACTCAATTCCTCGGCCTTACTTGCCCTTTCAACCAACACAACAAACTCTTTCAACTCCAAAATACCAACTAGAAGTTTGATATCCTCATTCAGTCCGTCTTCGAACCTTTTACACAAGATGGTCTCCGTCGACACACATTCTTGCGCGTACTTGCTAAGCCTAACAAATTCGCGCTCATATTCTGCTACTGTCATTCTTCCTTTCTTCAACTCAAGGAATTCCTTCCGTTTCCAATCAGTAAATCGCTGGCTTATATATTTCTTCTAAAACTCTTCCAGAAAGAAGTCCCACGTCACCCGATCTTTCGGGACCACTGACGTCAACGTCTTCCACCAATGGTATGCCGAGTCCCTCAGCAAAGATACGACACACTTCAAGTTCTCTTCAGGTGTACAAGAGAGTTCATCGAATACTCTCATTGAGTTCTCTAGCCAGAACTCTGCCCTCTCGGGGTCATCATCTACCTTAGCTCTAAACTCCTCAGCCCCGTGTTTTCGAATCTTATCCACTGGGGGTTTTGATATCCTCACTACATCAATACCTTGAGGAGCCACTGGAATTGGCTGAGGTATATGAGGAGGTGGAGGAGGTTGAGCATTAGGGTTCACTCGAACATAATCCGAGTACCAATTACTCATCATCTGGAGAAAGGCTTCCCGAGCCTCTTCCCTTTGACCCCTAACCTCGAGTCCACTCTCAACAGGCGCGGTTCCTTACGCAGGAGCCGGCGCATTACTAGCTGCTTCATCAGCAGTCGATTGATCGGGATCCATATATATATAAAACAAGGTTTAAAATCATCATAAACCACCACACTATCATTGTACACTTATGGCATGTATAGCTAGACCTTTACACCCGCTATGGTAGTCCTAGAACCGGCTAAACCATAGCTTTGATACCACTAAATGTAATGCCCCTTACCCGTATTTTACGCCGGAACCGGGTCTGAGGCACTACCGGAGTAAAACCACTTGATCGCCACTCAACGTGACTACTCTCCTTAAGTCACCACAACAACCTTATTCTCGACTTACACGGCCTCATTCATACACACGAGGGCTCTCGAGACCATATCGGAAACTCTTACGAATTTAAAAATTTTCCATCCCAACAGGGCCACACGCCCGTGTAAGATGATACACGCCCGTGTGTAGTGACACACGCCTATGTCCACAAACCGTGCACAAACTCAAGCATTCTGCCAAAGTCCCACGGCTAGGGCACGCCCGTGTTCTCCACCCGTGGTGAACACTGACTACTATACACGACTTAAAGCCTAGACACACGCCCGTGTGGCTAGCCCGTGGCCTATAACACTCGAATCTGCCAAAGTGACATGGCCGAGTCACACGCCCGTGGGCTGCCTGTGTGTCACACATGGCCTAGACACATGCTCGTGTGTCTATCCACATGGACAAGAACAAAGCTATTTGCTAAGATTCTCTCACCCTTCTAACTCATACAATATGTATACATTCAACTCATCCACAATCAACTCATATTGTAACATAATCTTACATGGATAACTACATCTTTTCATATAATAAGTTAGCCATCAACCATGGCATTGTACAAAATAGATTATCCATCTAAAGGCCAACACATCTTAGCCATTACAACAAAACTCACTAACTTGTCTAGCCTCTATACATGCCATATACAAAACATTAAGTCCAATGTACTAGAGTGTGCTGATAGTGTGGGCGATCTTCCAATTAATCCGCGTATCACGATTCAATCCTTTTTCTCTATAAGACAAGGGAAAAGAAAGGAGTAAGCTTTTGGCTTAGTAAGTTTACAGATAAACAATTTAAGCATTTTAGTATAAGCTAAACAACAATTAGCATTATACTAACATATGTAATTCACATCCACTACTATGCTTACTCTTTCTATCCCTTACCACATCTCCAACACATCATGAGTCACATACTCATGATCATTGACATGCACCCATGCACTAAATATCACATGTACTCAAAATACAACACATCATTATTTCTCAATAATACATCCACACAGCTAAATTACTCGGTGGTTTCGCACTTAGCCCACCACAATCAGATCATAAGGTAGTATCGCACATAGCCTACCACAAAAGGATAATTATAGTGATTCCACACATAGCTCAGTAAATAATATGCTTAACAATAGTATCGCACACAGCCCTTCATTGTTAAGTATCAAGGTGGTATCGCACTTAGCCCACCATCAAGCATTATCACTACACATTCACATGTCTACTTTGTAATACATTCATCCATTCACAACTACTATCTCATTTATTCCACTAGAATCAAACAGGTTCTCAATCATGCTACACACTAGCTAGCATTAAAAAAGTATACGCATAAATGCATCGTTTGTACGTAAACTTACCTCGGTACTCAAAAGTATGAAGGTGTGCAATTTAGTCCACTACTTTGCTCTTACCTCGGTTTCTATCCGGGCTTCGTCTTTCTTGATCTATAATGATAAATCAACCCGTTCAATTCACACATTGACTAAATTGAACCTTATCTCATACTTTAGCAAAATTACCATTTTGCCCCTAAACTTTCTTATATTTACACTTTTGTCCCAAGGCTCGTAAAGTTATTTTCATTCAACTTTCTAGCCTTTCATGCTTAGCCAAATCATTTACTCAACTAAAGCAATCATCAATTCTCACTAAATCACTCATGTATGACCAATCTCAAGACTTTTAAAAACTAGTCCCTACATGCATTTTTCATGGAATTCACTTAGCAAAAGATGTTTCTACTACATCAAGCTTTCATATTCTTCCATAAAACATCAAAATACATGCATGTCATACATGGGTACATTTTTGAACATCAATCCTAGCTCGACATATAGCTAAAAATAGCTTACTCATGTTACTAGGACTTCAAAAATACGAAGAATATCAAGAACGGGGCTTGGATACACTTACTAGCAAGCTCGAAAAATAGAAGAGCCCTAGCAATGGCTTCTTGAACTTTTCGGCAGCTTGGAGAAGAAGATGAATGAAATTTTGTCATCTTTTCCCCTTTTTAATCATTTAATTGTTAAATGATCAAAATGCCCCTTCTCACTAAACTTTCCAATGTCATCCACTTATGCCCATTTTTGTCCAAAAATTAGAATTTGGGAAAATTACTATTTAAGGACCTCTAATTGATAATCCAAAGCTATTTCATACAATTAGCTTCTAGAATATCACATTTTACAACTTTTGCAATTTAGTCCTTTTGGACAATTCAACCGCAATTTAACAAAATTACTTCATGAAACTTCCACACTAACATAAAAACATAGCATAAACCTCAAAACTAATACATATACCTCAGATTTGTAGTCTCGCACCACTATTCCTACTAGGCCCTAAATCTGGATGTTACATAGTAGCTATAAGCCCATCTTGTATCTTTTCTCTTATAAAATGACAGTCAATTTCTATGTGCTTAGTTCTCTCATGATACACATGGTTTGCTGCTATTTGAAGAGCTTCTTTGTTGTCACAAAACAGTCTCACTGGTTCAGTTACACTTATCTCCAGTTCTTTGGATAAGCCTGAAATCCAAACCAGTTTTGATGTTACAGCTGTCATACTTTGGTATTCTGCTTCTGCAGAAGATTTAGACACAGTACACTGTTTCTTCGACTTCTAGGAGATGAGTGAGTCTCCTAATTGCACACAAAAACCTGAAACTGATCTTCTTGACATTGGACAAGAGGCCCAATCTGAATCACAATATACTACCAGTTGATGTTTATTGAAGGCCTTCTGAAAAATTCCTAGCCCTGGTTCCCTCTTTATATATCTCACTATTCTTAATGCTTCTTCCATATGTGACTGTTTTGGATTTTGCATGAACTGACTAAGATGAGTAATAGTAAAGGTGATGTCTGGTCTTGTATGGATTAAATAGATCAATCTTCTAATGAGTCTCTGATAAACTGTTTTATCTTCTAACAACTTATCTTCTTGATGCTGCTGAATTACTTTATCAAATTCTGCTTAAGTGGTGTAAGAGCAACCTTTGCTTCACTTAAACCAGTATCTTTGATGAGTTCTTATGCATACTTCAGCTGATTTAGCAAAATTCTGTCTTGAGACTTTAAAATTTCAATCCCAAGAAAGTGTCTTAATTCTCCTAAATCCTTCATCTTAAAATTTTGGTTCAGAATCCCTTTCAAGTCAGTAATCATATCCATGTTATTTCCAGTGATAAGAAGATCATCAACATATACTAGTATAATAACCATCTTACCTTCTTTCTTCTTAGTGAAAAGACAATAGTCATGCTTACTTTGCTCAAAACTAGTAAACATAGGAGCTTCAGTAAGCTTAGCATTCCACTGCCTGGATGCCTGCTTCAATCCATACAAAGATTTCTGCAGCCGACATACCATATGCTCCCCCTGGCTGTTGAAACCCTCAGGAAAAGTCATAAAGACTTCTCCATAAAGGTCACCTTGAAGAAAGGCATTGGACACATCCATTTGACAAAGTGGCCAGTTGAAAGAAGCAACAAGAGCTAAAATGGTTCGGACAGTGACCATTTAGCAAACAGGAGAAAAAGTGTCCGAGTAATCGATCCTTTCTTTTTGATTGTACCCTTTGGCAACCAAACGAGCCTTATATCTCTCTATTTCACTAGAGGCTCAAAGTTTAACCTTGTACACCCATTTACAGCCTATAGGAACCTTCCACGGAGGTAACGGTACAACAGTCCATGTATGATTAGATTCTAAGGCCTGAATTTCCTCTTGCATGGCTTGAATCCAGTGGGGAGATTTTCGAGCCTCAGAATAGGAAAGAGGCTCAGTAATATGTGCAAGAGAAGAAATAAATGCGTGAGTATGTGTAGGTAAACTAGAAGAAGAAGTAGAAGGTGAAGAAGAATCACCTGTGGATGAAGAAGATTGGTAGGGATGAACAAAACCTTGTAACCAAGAAGAAGGCTTAATGGTTCTGCTAGACCTCCTAGGTTCAACAATGGGCAGATTAGAAGAGACTGGAGGTTGAGATGTACTTACTGAAGGTGGAACAGAATGTGGTATAGTGGAGGAGGTACTTGGATGAGGAGTTATTGGAGAATAATAAATAGAGGTGAGAGGAGGAATGAGCAAAAAATCTGAATCTGGTATTACAGGGGTACGGGGAAACAAAACAGGAAACTCAGTAGAATTGGACTGAAAAGGAAACACATCTTCGACAAATTTTACATTTTTGCTGATAAATTTTTTTTAGATTCCAGACAAAACAAGACACAACCTTTTTGGGAAGAAGAATATCCTAGAAAAATTGAAGGAAGTGATTTGGAAGAAAACTTATCAGAATAATGGGATTTTACCGCAAAACATAGGCATCCAAAAACACGAAAATGGGAAAATCAAGAGGTTTTTTATAGAGCAGTTCAAATGGCGTTTGCCAAGCTAAAATAGAGGAAGGGAGCCTATTTATGATGTAACAGGCAGCTAAAATACAGTCACCCCTGAATTTAATTGGAACATTCGATTGAAAACGCAAAGCACGAATAATTTCTAAGAGATGTTTATGCTCACGCTCAGCAATGCCATTTTGCTGAGGTGTATCAACACAGGAACTTTGATGGAGAATCCCTAAGGACTCAAAGAAAGAATAACAAGAGGAGTTAAAAAACTCAGAACCATTATCACTCCTGACGGTTTGAATTACAGTAGAAAATTGTGTTTTGACCATCAGAAAGAATTGTTTAAGAGCTAAAACAACATCAGATTTAAGCTTCAGTAAGTACACCCAAGTCATTCTAGTGTGATCATTTACAATGGTTAAGAAAAAATGATGACCACTATGGGTGGACACCCTATAAGGTCCCCAAACATCAAGATGTATCAAACTAAATGGAGTCTCTGCCCTAGAAGTACTAGTTGGAAAAGATAGTTTAGATAGTCTAGCCATGGGACATATAGAACAAGTTAAGTCTTTATTAAGTACCAAATTATCAAAGAAAGAAAAATGATGTAAGTTGTGCATATGCACATGCCTTAATCTAGCATGCCATAATGGAACCTTAGTTGCAGTAGAGGTCATACAAGAAACAGAAGCAAGTAAAAAAATTGAATTGGACAAAGATGGAAGAGAACCAGGTGACCCAACCAGGGCAGAAGAAAGCTCAAACAAGTAAAGTCCATACAGGTGTCTACCAATCCCCTTCATCCTGCCATTGGAGAGATCCTGCAGGAGGTAGAAAGCAGGATAAAAAACGACTGCACAATTCAAATCCTGAGTTAATTTGGAAACAGAATTAAGATTATAGTGAAAGGTGGGTACACAAAGAACATCAGTAAGGGTAATATTAGGAGATAAAGGAAAACAACCAGAATGAGTGCTAGGAGAGTGTTTACCATTGGGAAGCTGAACAAAATAGGAGTTAGGAGGGTAAGCAATAGGCAAAGTCAAACTCTTAGAATCAAAACATATATGATTAGTTGCACCAGTGTCCAAAATCTAGGAAAAATTACTTTGAACTGAAAACGGTATAGAAGGTATACCTGCACAATTCACAGCAAGTGCAACAGTAGCTTGATTCTTATTCAGTAACTCCAAGATCTGGGAATATTGTTGAGGAGATAGGGGCACTCTGAGGACTAAGTGAAGAATCATCAGAGGAAACAGCAAGAGTAGCCTGATGAGCCTTCTTACGATTGAACTTAAAATCAGGTGGGAATCCAATCAAATGGTAACAGGATTCCTTATTATGCCCCTTCAACTTGCAAAAATCACAGGTTCCAGTGAACTTCTTACGGTTTCCATATGCTGTAGAAGACAAAGCCACATGATCTGGAGCATGAGATAGAACAGAGGAAAAACTCCTTTGAGCTTCTTCTTGGACAATCATGGAGTATGCCCGATTTACTGAGGGTAAAGGCTGCATCAAGAGAACCTGGCTTCGAACTACAGCATAGGTCTCATTGAGACCCATCAAAAATTGGAATAACCGTTGCTGATGAATGTGACTCGAATTTTGCTGGGCGACCTCGCATTCACAATCGTGAAAAGAGACAAGAGCAGTGTATTCATCCTAAAGCAACTTTAATTGCGTGAAATAAGAAGAAACAGTAGCATCACCTTGAGTAAGATGCGCAATTGATCGATGGAGAAAGAAAATATGGGAACCGTCCACTTTGCTAAATCGATCCTTGAGATCCTTCCAAACCGCAGTAGAATCAGAGGCAAATACAAGCCCCGTAGACAAATCCGGACTTACGGTGTTGAGAATCCAGGAAAGCACGAAAGCATTACACCGATCCTATTGAGCACGAAGGGATTCAGGATATGCCGAATAGATGCAAACACCATCGACGAAGCGTAGCTTGTTCTTCGCGAGCAAAGCAATTCGAAGCGAACGACTCCAAACGGTATAGTTCTCAACACCGATCAAACAATGAGAAACAAGGATCGTTCCTGGTGTATCTGAAGGACGAAGGAACAAAGGATGGTGAAAATCAATATGTTCCATGAAGATGACAGTAAAGAATCACGATAATTGGAAAAAAAATTGGGGAAAAAATTAAGATTTGCGCCATAGACGAAGCACAAAAAACAAAACGGGTACTAGCCCAAGAAGATAGAAAAAACGTGGCCCAAACAGCTCAAAGCTAAAAGAATGGCTCATATGATACCATGTTAAAAAAATATATGTATATTCCACATTCATAAAGTTACAATTATTAAAATATTTATACAATTCAGGCTCAAATAATTCATATCAGGAAAACTAACTATTCTAACTGCTTCAACTGTAACATCTCGATTTAGGGCCTAGTCGAAATAGTGGCACGAGACCACAAATCTGAGGTATATGTATGATTTTTGAGGTTTATGCTATGTTTGCATGTTAGTGTGAAAGTTTCATGAAGCAATTTTGTTAAATTGCGGTTGAATTGTCCAAAAGGACTAAATTGCAAAAGTTACAAAATGTGAGATTCTAGAAGCTAATTGTATGAAATAGCTTTGGATTATCAATTAGAATTCCTTAAATAGTAATTTTCTCAAATTCTAATTTTTGGACAAAAATGGGCATGAGTGGATGATATTGGAAAGTTTAGTGAGAAGGGGCATTTTGGTCATTTAACAATTAAATGATTAAAAAGGGGAAAAGATGACAAAATTTCATTCATCTTCTTCTCCAAGCTGCCGAAAATTTCAAGAAGCCATTGTTAGGGCTCTTCAATTTTACAAGCTTGCTAGTAAGTGCATCCAAGCCCCGTTTTTGATATTCTTCGTATTTTTGAAGTCCTAGTAACATGAGTAAGCTATTTTTAGCTATATGTTGAGCTAGGATTGATGTTAAAAAATGTACCCATGTATGACATGCATGTATTTTGATGTTTTATGGAAGAATATGAAAGCTTGATGTAGTAGAAACATCTTTTGCTAAGTGAATTCCATGAAAAATGCATGTAGGGACTAGTTTGTGAAAGTCTTGAGATTGGTCATACATGAGTGATTTAGTGAGAATTGATGATTTCTTTAGTTGAGTAAATGATTCAGCTAAGCATGAAAGGCTAGAAAGTTGAATGAAAATCACTTTACGAGCCTTGGGACAAAAGTGTAAATATGAGAAAGTTTAGGGGCAAAATGGTAATTTTGCTAAAGTATGAGATAAGGGTCAATTTAGTCAATTTGTGTATTGAATGAGTTGATTTATCATTATAGATCAAGAAAGACGAAGCCTGGATCATAACCGAGGCAAGGGCAAGGTCGTGGACTAAATTGCACATCTCCATACTTTTTGAGTACCGAGGTAAGTTTACGTATAAACGATGCATTTATGCGTATACATTGTTAATGCTAGCTAATGTGTAGCATGATTGAGAACCTATTCGGTTCTAGTGGAATGAATGAGATAGTAGTTGTGAATGGATGAATGTATTACAAAGTAGACATGTGAATGTGTAGTGATAATGCTTGATGGTGGGCTAAGTGCGATACCACCTTGATACTTAACAATGATGGGCTGTGTGCGATACTATTGTTAAGCATATTATTTAGTGAGCTATGTGCAGAATCACTATAATTGTCCTTGTGGTAGGCTATGTGCGATACGACCTCATGATCTGATTGTGGTGGGCTAAGTGCGAAACCACCGAGTAATTTAGCTGTGTGGATGTATTATTGAGAAATAATGATGTGTTGTATTTTGAGTAAATGTGATATTGAGTGCAGGGGTGCATGTCAATGATTATGAGTATGTGACTCATGATGTGTTGGAGATGTGGTAAGGGATAGAAAGAGTAAGCATAGTAGTGGATGTGAATTACATATGTTAGTATAATGCTAATTATTGTTTAGCTTATACTAGAATGCTTAAATTGTTTATGTGTAAACTTACTAAGCTCAAAGCTTACTCCTTTCTTTTCCCTTGTCTTATAGAGAAAAAGGATTGAATCGTGATACGCAGATTAATCGGAAGATCACCCACACTATCAGCACACTCCGGTACATTAGACTTAATGTTTTGTATATGGCATGTATAGAGGCTAGACAAGTTAGTGAGTTTTGTTGTAATGGATAAGATGTGTTGGCCTTTAGATGGATAATCTATTTTGTATAATGCCATGGTTGATGGCTAACTTATTATATGAAAAGATGTAGTTATCCATGTAAGATTATGTTACAATATGAGTTGATTGTGGATGAGTTGAATGTATATATGTTGTATGAGTTAGAAGGGTCAAAGAGCTTAGCAAATAGCTTTGTTCTTGTCCATGTGGATAGACACACGAGCGTGTGTCTAGGCCATGTGTGGCACACGGCCAGCCCACGGGCGTGTGACTTGGCCGTGTCAATTTGACAGATTCAAGTAGTGTAGGCCACGGGCTAGCCACACGGACATGTGCCCTAGCCGTGGGACATTGGCAGAATGCTTGGGTTTTCATGCACGGGATGGGGGCATGGGCGTGTGTGACCGCCACGGGCGTGTCTAATCTTACACGGGCGTGTGGTCCCTGTATAGATGGAAAAATTTTAAATTCGTAAGAGTTTTCGATATGGTCTCGAGAGCCCTCGTGTGTATGAATGAGGCCTCGCAAGTCGAGAGTAAAGTTGTTGTGGTGACTTAAGGAGAGTAGTCACGTTGAGCCTAAATGACGATCAAGTGGTTTTACTCCGGTAATGCCTCGGACCCGGTTTCAGCGTAGAATACGGGCAAGGGGTGTTACATCAACAGCCTACAACTCTTTCTACATAAATACATCATATTAAGAATATTGAATACACTCTGATTGTTTATCATGGCATTGTCATATTTCTTGAGTTGGTCTTGATATCAAGTTGACTTATGACATCAACTCAATAAACGACATTATTAATAAGATTATAGTATATCCATAATGTGGATAAAAATAATTATATGATAAATTTATTAGGAATTGATATAAAAACTGAATGTTACTTTAGTTGAAATGTTAAAGTTTGAGAGATTATATTTGGAGTTTTGATTCAAATCCCATCGTAAGCATGATTTTTTTTTAAAAAAAAATTATATAAAAAGACAAAAACTATTAAATTAATATTTATTGTGTTGTTAAAATAATAATTTTTTGGTAATTTAATATCTGAGTTTGGACCCAATTATAGGTGACACCAATTTAATAAAAAATCTTTACATGAAGAAGAAGAAGAAGAAGAAAAAGAACTAATGAAAATAATAAATTGTGCATGTTAAAATAAAATGTATAAAACATATTAAAATAAAGCTCTAGTTAAGAGATAGATTTAAGGTTTTATTAATTTAATTGGGGCCGATTTAAATACTACATATACATACTTTTATTGATTTTTGTCAAAATTGAATTGGATTAATTACGAAATGATATTTTCGTAATTTTTCAAATTGAATTGGTGTCAAGTCAACTCAGTCAATGGCTTACATAATAAGTTTAGATATATAGTTGATGTAAGTAATAAAGTATGCATAATAAAATTAAAATGTATAAAAATATTAAAATGAAACTTTATTTGAGTGATAAATTAAATATTTTACTCGTGCAATTCCTTTAAATTAAAATCTCACAATATGTATATTTTTAGTTTTTTTAATTAAAAAAATTAAAGTACTCCCGAATAATATAACTTATTTTAATTACAGAATGGCATTTCCATAATTCCTATAACCGAGTTAGAATCTTAATGACCCAGTTGAAGATGACACCAACTTAATTAAGAGCTTAAATAATAATATAGATAATATAATTTTATACATTTGTATAACTTATTTATATGCTGTATATTCTATAAATTCAATTATCATATTTTATTTTCTATAAATATAAATTATACATAATTAGTTTTGAGTAAATTTAAAATATTTAACTATATATTTGATATATTAAAATATTATTATAATAAAAATATTATTTTGCATGAATATAAATATATCCCTTTTCGTATAAATGCATAAACAATATTGTTTCCAATCTTTCATGATTTATTAGGTTGTAATCAAAGTTGAATGTTGACTTTTCTTGGTTCTTCTCTTCTAAGGATGCATACAATCCTTTCTCTTCATTTCAAAGGTATTGCATCCTCAAGTGCTTTTACGGAATTGAATCTTTTCAAATTATCCTTTTAATTTGTTTTCAACATATTTAATCTTATTCAGTTTTTCTTTTAGAAGTTCTAAACTTACTTTATTTCAACTCTTTCATTCTTTTAGTTAGATGATTTTCATTTTAAAGTTTTTAAATTAGTTGAATAATAAAAAAATTGACATAATAACTTATTTGACTCTTCAATTTTACAAAAAAATCATTTTAACCCTCTGATACGAACTCGTATCGGAGTTGAAAACGAGTCATAGAAGTTGCCCGATCGTAAATTAGGTAGCTTCGAATAAATTTCAACCAAAAGGAAAAGAATAATAGATTTAGGTAAAAGGTAACGGTTTAAGATAAAGTTGGAAGAAAGATGAATAGATGGTGGGCTGAAACAAGAAGGAACCCTTAATAGGGATTAAGGACCCAATTCTTATACGTTTCAATAGGTGAGAAAGAAATGGGATAGAATCGAGACCCTCTATCTAAAGAGATAGGAACCAACAGATATATGTTGGTTGAGCCACACCGAGAAAGGATGATAAGTTCAGGGAACAAAGTCGATTGACGCCACTAGTTGCTAGATAAGTCAATTTGAACCTTGAAGAATTAAGAGAGTGAATAACTCACTAAATGAAATTTCAATAAACATCCAAGTTGTTCCTCCAAAACAAATTCAACAAGTATTTATAGCCTAATATCTTAGCTAGCCGAATGGCCACAAACAAGGCTTAATGGCTTAGTAAAAATGTGCTAGAATGAATTAGAATTTTCCAGAATAATTCATTAAGTGTCCATCAAAATTCGGCTGAACATAAGGCTCCTTAAGGCTTAAGACAATGTATCTTGAAAGATGAATGAATGAGCAACCCATCAGCCATGTCTAGATTTGGCCATAGCCTTAGTTGGCTCATTGAATTGGCAACCCTTGCTGAAAAGATAGGAGCAATTAAGGTGGTCTTTGAACAGCCCTTTTGATGTGAACAAGGAGCTTGAATGGCCATTTGTGTGTGAAAATAACCATCCGAATGGTCTCCTTGTGTGAACAACATGTGTGAACGCCTAAGGTGCTGTTTGGGGAAGAGAAACGGCCAAACAAGAGGTCTTTAAGGGGCTGGTAATCCTTGGCCGAATGGTCTCTTTGGGGAAGCCAAAATGTATAACAAACATGTATTTAGAAGGTTCATTCATGAACCATCTCATGCATGAACCTACATGCATGAATCTGCCCAAATGTATCTCCCACATTCGGCTGAACCCACAAAATAAATAAAACCCATTCAAATCAATCTAATTTCGGCTGGACACATTAGAAACATAATTTAGACATGATAATTAACAACTAAACAACTTAAATAAAAATTATTTTAGACACATTAAAATTTGGCTAAGGCCTGGACAACTTAAATTCATGTAATAGCTAAAGCAAATTAAATTAAGTCAAGGACATATTTAATTAACTGATTAAGCTGTAGAGAAACTAATTAATTTATGTAAAAATAAAGGCTTTAATGAGCTAGTAGTTGAGCTAGCTAGCTGGACAAAATTTGGCTTTCAATAGGATGTAATCTTTTGGTTCATCTTTGAACTCCTTTCGGTCTTCCTTCTAGGCTTGCTCCACCAAAGCTGAAATGGCATTTGCAAAATGTTTAGCATGAGCACGAGTAATTGGCCCACTAGGCAGCTTGGTAGCGTCTTGAGTAGCATCTTCCATAGGTGAGTTCGTATCATCTCCCCCCTCTTCAAGTTGATTCGTCCTCGAATCGTCACCTACATCAAAAGGAGACAAATCAGAGACATTAAAACTCGCACTAACGTTATACTCACCTGGTAAGTCCAATTTGTAGGAATTATCATTTATTCTTTCAAGGACTTGAAATGGGCCATCTCCCCTCGGAAGAAGTTTGGATCGCCTTTGTGCAGGGAACCGTTCTTTCAAAGATAACGCGCCTTAGACCTTTGTTGGCCCGTTGCTCGTACTCTTTAGTTCTTGCTTCGATGTTGTCTCTAACCTTTTGATGCAATTGCTTAATATATTCGGCCTTGCGTTTTCCATCTACATGCACAAGTTGATTAGAAGACAAAGGTATTAGATCCAGCGGTGTTAATGGATTAAAACCATAAACAATTTCAAATGGAGAAAACTTAGTAGCAGAATGGATAGAACGATTATATGCAAACTCCACGTGCGGTAAGCAGCCTTCCCACATCTTTAAGTTCTTCCGGATAATTGCGCGAAGCAAGGTTGAAAGAATTTGATTGACGACTTCGGTTTGGCCGTCCGTTTGCGGATAGCAAGTGGTAGAAAATAGCAACTTTGTTCCCAATCGCCCCCACAACGTTCTCCAAAAATGGCTAAGAAACTTCGCGTCCCAATCAGACACAATCGTCCTAGGCATGCCATGCAACCTGACTACTTCTTTGAAAAACAAATTAGCAATATTCACGGCATCATCAGTTTTATGGCAGGCTATAAAGTGAGCCATTTTAGAAAATCTATCCACAACCACAAATATTGAATCTCGACCATTTTTACTTCTTGGCAAACCGAGTACAAAATCCATAGAAACATCAGTCCAAGGGGTTTCAGAAATGGGGAAAGGTTTATACAAACCATGGGGCTTGATTTGAGACTTAGCCTTTTTGCATGTGACGTATCGCCCACAATACCGTTCTACATCACGTCCCATCTTAGGCCAAAAGAAGTGTTCTTGGAGGGTGTCTAAGGTCTTAGCAACACCGAAGTGTCCCATCAATCCGCCACTATGAGCCTCGTCTATCAACACCTCTCGTATGGATCCGTGTGGTATGCATAGTTTTCCTTCTCGAAATAAATACCCATCATAGCGATAGTATTTGTCATAGGCTCCTTTTTCGCACAACCTGAAAAATTCACCGAAATCAGCATCGCTTGTATATAAATCTTTAAGAAATACAAACCCCATTAATTTGGAATCCAACACATTTAACAAAGCATACCTTCGAGATAGTGCATCAGCCACTACATTTTCTTTACCTTTTTTATACTTAATAACATAAGGAAATGATTTGAGGAATTCTACCCACTTGGCGTGACGTTTGTTTAGTTTATGTTGCCCTTTTAAATACTTCAAAGATTCGTGGTCGGTATGAATCACGAACTCTTTGGGCAGTAGGTAGTGCTGCCACGTTTCTAAGGCTCGAATTAGGGCATACAACTCTTTGTCATATGTTGGGTAGTTTAGGACAGCACCGTTGAGTTTCTCGTTGAAGTACGCAATAGGGCGTCCATCTTGCATGAGTACGGCTCCAATACCTACACTTGAGGCATCGCATTCTAACTCGAAAGTTTTGTCAAAATTTGGTAAGGCCAATAACGGAGCATGAGTCAAACAGTCTTTAAGTTTCAAGAATGCTTTCTCTTGTTCTTCTTCCCAAACAAAGTTAGAATTCTTACGGATTACCCCGGTTAATGGTGCGGCCAACATGCTGAAGTTTGGCACGAACCGTCGGTAAAAATGGGCTAATCCGTGAAAACATCGTACTTGGAAAATGTTCGTCGGACGGGGCCAATCTTGGATAGCCTTGACCTTTTCTTGATCGACTTCAAGGCCCTCCGAACTGAAAACAAAACCTAAAAACACGATCTTGTTAGTACAAAAATCACATTTCTTTAAATTGGCATAAAATGATTCTTTCCTCAAAACTCCCAAAACAGCCCTTAAATGTTTCACATGATCGTCCAGAGTTTTACTATAAATTAGGATATCATCAAAATAGACAACGCAAAATCTACCAATAAAGGATTGTAGGATATGATTCATGAGTCTCATGAATGTGCTTGGGGCGTTCGTTAAGCCAAATGGCATAACGATCCACTCATAAAGTCCGTGCTTCGTCTTGAAAGCGGTTTTCCATTCATCACCCTCGTGCATACGTATTTGATGATAACCACTTTTAAGGTCAATCTTTGAGAATAAACTCGCTCCGCTCAACTCATCGAGCATGTCGTCCAACCGCGGAATGGGGTGTCTATATTTGATTGTGATCTTGTTGATGGCGCGGCAATCTACGCACATCCTCCATGTTCCATCTTTCTTGGGAACTAACAAAATAGGCACTGAACAATGACTTAGGCTCTCACGCACATAGCCCTTTTCAATCAATTCATTCACTTGTCTTTGTAGCTCCTTGGTTTCCTCGGGATTGCTTCGATAGGCAGGTCAGTTTGGAATCACGGCTCCTGGCACAAAATCTATTTGGTGCTCGATTCCACGAATAGGGAGCAGCCCACTCGGAATTTCTTCTGGAAATATGTCTCGGAATTCCTGCAACAAAGACAAAACAGGAGAGGGTAACTTGTCATTAAAATCGTTAGTGCCAAACAGACTTTCTTTGTACATAAGTACCAACAGAGGTTGTTTCAACAACATAGACTTTCGGACATCCCTCTCTTTTACATAAATTTTTTTTTTCACACTCATCTTTTGTTTCTTTTTCTTTTTCCTTTTGATCGGACTCTCTTTTTTTATCACACATTTTTTGGCCTTTCTTTTTTTCTAAATTCTTTTCTTTTTCTTTTTCATTTTTCCTCTCATTTTCTTTTGATTTGTCAATGGGTGTTTTCAACTTCAATTGATCTTCGTAGACTTGTTTAGGTGTTAGCGGAGCTAACGTCACAGTTCGGCCCAAATGCTTGAAAGTGTACCGATTGGAGTAGCCATCGTGAATCGCTCGCTTATCAAATTGCCAAGGCCGTCCAAGCAGGAGATGCCTCGCATGCATCGGTACCACATCGCATAAGACTTCATCTTGGTACTTCCCTATTGTAAATGACACCAAAACTTGTTTCGTGACCTTTAATTCTCCCCCGTCGTTGAGCCATTGCAACTTGTACGGATGGGGATGTTTGGTGGTAGCCAAGCCTAGTTTTTCTACCATCATGGTGCTGGCCACGTTTGTACAGCTTCCTCCATCGATAATGACACAACAAATCTTCCCTTGCACCTGGCAACGCGTATGGAAGATGTTTTCACGTTGTTGCTCGTTTTCGACGCCCTGTAAGCTTAGGCTCCTCTTCACCACCAAGATCTCTCCATTGTCAGCTTGTTCTATCTCTTCCTCATCTTGGGATGTCTCATTGGCATTGTAACACCCCAAACCCGGCCCCCAAGCCCTGACCGGATCTGGCATGTCACTGCGGAAAACGTTTGAAAATATTTTTGATGTTAGAATAACCCGTGAAAATTTGTTAACTTTTGAATACTATGTCCATTTAAAAATTATTAAATAATATAAGCTCGATATAAAATATCCGAATTAAAACTTTATTACATGTTTTAAGATGAAGTTTGCCGAAAATAAACTGATTTCAAAATAACCATTTAATCGTCCTTTTTCTTTAGCACAATATAAATACTCAAATAATTTAATTGGGCCTTATTACAACAAAACTTATTCAAATACTTAGAGTGCTGAAAATGATAAATACTATTAAATAAAGAAAAACAACTTCAGATAAAAATCATACTCGCATGGCCACCTTTGTATCCACTCCAACTCGGTCCATTAATCACGAATCACCTGCGACGGTTAAAAAGTTGGGTGAGTCACACAGACTCAGTGTGTAATTAACCACTGAATTCCACCCACATGCTAACCACATAACAACCCATGCATATATCATATTCGGATCATATCACATTCAGGCTTGGCCCAAACTCATAACACTTATCGACCTAGATGGGTAATTATCCACATACTCTCCACACACTGGGCTTAGCCCATTTATTCAAGTCCATAATCACACATATATTCACATACCACAATTTATGCAATAATGAATCCCGACCCAAGCCTAAGGTCCATCCCTTACACACCCCCTTATCCAGCCTACCACACACCAGGGGATTATTAAATCACCCTCTCCTTTTTACTCCACAAGGCATTCAGTGCCAACCACGTGCAATTAAGCACAAAATCCACAACGCGACCTCAGTCAGCGCCAATCCACGATGTAGCCGTAGCTAACACCAAAATCACGATGGGACACATAGTCACTCATCAATCCACGATATGGCACATAGCCGATATCAATCACGATGAGGCACATAGATACTCATCAAAACACGCGAACTTAATCGCAAATAATCCACAACGTGACCTCAGTCAACGTCAATCCACGATGTAGCTCAAGGCTAACATCAAACCACGTACTCGAAGTACACCCTATCCTTCTTTCATATCATATCCCACCCATGCACATGTAACATAAATAATGATATAATATAATGATGCATGAGCATGTTCATCAAGCATAGTCATAACACATATTCATACTAATAATCACATATCATCGTGTTTGGTACTTACCAGATTATCGACATACCCCTTGAGGGTATCCATATCACAATTTCCACTGCACTAGTTAGCACAATTTTAACACATACAGATATAACACAAAAACCCGGAAAACGGTGGGTTAATCACACACCTTATTACTTGGAGTTCTAGACTCTCGATCCCCGATACTATCGCTAAGCGAGACTACGGCTATCTGCCTATAGCTTTCTATTGCTGGCCCACACCCCGGTGGCCAATCCCGAACTGCTGAGACGGCTCTTTTCTTAAATTTCGGGATAGGGACTTTCCCTTGTCCTCCTTGACTGGTATTGGCCGAAACAAACTTGAGTCCCGGTTGCTCCTACCACCTGTCGAAATCCTTATGCAACCGAAACTTAAAAGATCCCTAACGCTTCTTTCCTCTGGCTTTGATAACTACTCCCTCTTGTCCTAACAAAGAATCGGCCACCACAAGACTTAAGGTTTGGCTTCCGGAACTTGCAAACAAAGTAGAGAGAATGAGAGACCGAGTGATTCGCACGCGACTCCCGGATGGGGTTGGAATATTCGGCAATGGCAAGCAAAGTGTGAAGGAAGGGAGGGAAAATAAATACACAAAGGCTATGCCCACCTTCGGTTTTGAAAGAAAAAGAAAGGGAGAAGGGAGAGTAGAAGATTCGGCCACCTAACAAATTTGAGAGCAAAAAGGAAGAGAAGGTGCTTGGAGAAAAGGTTTCGGCTACCAAAGTGGTTGAGAGAAAACACTTGCAAATTTGGCAAAGAGAACAAATGGTAAAAGGGTGGCCAAAGGTGAGCATCCCCTATTTATAGAATCCCACTCCTCCTCCCTTGAAGACTCCAAAATTCGGCCACCACCTACTAATTCAAACTAATTTGAATTAGTCCAATTCCTAATTTACTCCTCTCAATCCATTCAAAATAGTTTGAATGGTTTCAACAATTATCATCACTTAATCCAAATAATAATAATAATCCTATACTTAAAATAACTAAGTAGATAAATAACTAAATAAATAAAACTTTATCCAATATCACCTCTTCAAAAATACAAAATAAAATACTAAAAGACCACCCTTCCAGCCGAATTTAAACACCACCAAAATTAACTTAATCTTTATCCCAATTGAAGGTCCCATGTGCCGTCCAACACCTTACCAACCTACTGCAAAATAAGAATAAAAATAAAACTCCAATTGCAACTCCCTTGGTTCGAACCTAGAACCTCACTGCTGCAGCCCTCTCTTCCAACGCCCCAGGCCACTTTTCCCAATTGACTTTCTTGTCCACCAATGCCCAGAAAATGCTTTAAACCCTCTTTAACTCAGCCCCCTCATTTTAACGCCAACACCCAAAAACAAAAATGCCTTGCTGCCACCTAGATTCGAACCCAAGCCCTTGATGGCGCTATAATCAGCCCCTTAAGTGGCGCATGGAAGCCACCTTACCAAGGCATTTCTTATGCCCAAAAACACCTAAAATTAATCCTAAGGCCTCTCTAGCCAAACTCCCCTTTTCACCTAAAAACCAAAAATTTTCCTAAGGCATTCTCCTATATCTTAAAGTTCTCAAGGCCCTTAAAATTCATCCAATCACACACTGAAGCATGCTAACACTCGAATTATGCATAAACGCATAACCCCTAATCTAGGATGTTACAGTTCTACTCTCCTTAAAAATAATTTCGTCCTCGAAATTACTTACTACCATAACTCGCTACCCTACGCCTCTGCTGCGCACTCTGATCTTAGTAAATCTATCCTGCCTTCTAGACACAATCTTAAGGTTCACATCCAAAGTTCATTCACTTCACTAGCCATACAAGAATGAGCTAACTTCACATCAACCAGACAATAAATAGTGTCCCAGACAAAGGACGTACCTGATATCAAGTCCTTGGCTGTCTCGCATCTGATCCTTTAGCACCTCTGTCGGTACCATTTCCTCTGTGGTTCGAACCTCGACCCCTCGTTGCCTGGGAACAATTCTTAACCAAGTGAGCTTTCGACCCACACCGGAAACATTCCTTACTATTTCCCCAACATTCCCCTAAGTGAGCTCTCCCACACTTAACACATGAACGATTTCGATTCACATCAATCGGGTGCGTCTGCAATTCTCGATCCTTGGTCTTTTCTGGACATTACCAAATGATGCTAACGGTCCAAAACTTCTCTTATTCTCGTTCCTATTCTTTTCTCGGTTTTCTCTTATAGTCTTCTTAACCTCTTCAGCGATCCGAGCTTTCTCCACCAGAATGGCGAAATCCCTTTCTCTCTGCAGAGCGATCAACTCCCGCAACTCATCTCGCAGCCCATCTTCGAATCGAACACACCTTTCATAATCAGTAGCCACGATTCCTTTGGCGTACTGACTTAGTCGCACAAATTCAGCTTCATACTCGCTCTCGACTTATTCCCTTGTACTAGATTTATAAACGCTTTCCTTTGAGTCCAAATAACTAGCTCCTACGTACTTTCCTTCAAACTTGCCCTTAAAGTAATCCCAATTCAATCGATCTACCGGTACACCTTGTTTGACAGAGAGCCACCATCGATAAGCTTCGTCTCGGAACAACGAAACAAAGACCCTTCAATTTTTCCTCATCTGCAGTCCAAATCGTCCATAATCCTTTCGACTGCTTCCAACCAATACTCCGCTACATTCGGAGCTACTCCCGATACTCCTCTAAAAACTTCACCCGTTCGACTGAGTCTTTTAAACATCGACTTTCGAGCTCCGCTTCCTACACTAGCTCCTGCTACTCACTCGAGCACTCGCAACATGGCCCGCGATACTGCGTCATCTTCACCTATCTGATCTTGCTCCTCCGCGCCCACTGCTGGTGGCGCCACTTCACTTTCTGACCCATGGCGAGACCCTACCGGATTCCGATCTTGCGCCATTCTACCTCTACCGCGTCCCCTAGAACTCATCTCTATCGTTATGATTTATCCGATTAAAAAGTTTTATGCATCGGACTTTTGTTCCACTTATTAACCATGAACAATTTTATGAAATGAAGATATTTAGAAGTAGTCCTTTCGATCACACAAAGGTTCAATTCAAGTTCACTATTCTACTTCAGAATATCACATTCATTTCTCAATAAAGGCACATTCATTCATCAACATATTCATCCAGTGGTATCCACCACCCACACTCACTATTCGAACATTGCTGTCCGTTTCTATCCCAGGGGCATTTTCGTCATTTTTCCTATAAGGGTATTTTAGTAATTTACAATACAGGGGCATTTTTGTAATTTTTGTAAATCGGAGATATTTTGGACAAATTTTCACAATAATCTTTTACTACAATTAAAAGGGTAATTTAGGGATTTTAAAACTAGGAATTTTATAAAACTGCATGGCTAGTCCCTTTCGGGTTTTAATGATTGGTTTAGCCCGTGAATAAGTCCTCTTGGTTAGGGTGAACAGTTTACTACGCACTGTAGGATTCGAGTAAAGAGGAGGTGAGTCACTAGGACTGCTTAAATACCAAGCTCTTACTGAATCCACTCCTAGACATGCGCACAACAGTTGCCACACCTAGCTCTACGACTTACTTCACAGGTTTGTTTAATAGTCCTTAAGTCTTATGCATGTGTTTGAGTGCACTAGCCCTAGGGTTCAATAGCCCTAATATTCTAATCTACGAGCCCAAATAAGCCCATAACAGTTCACATAAACAAGTCACTTCAACAATTAGAAGTACTTACCTGGTGGACTTCGGGTAGAGATACAGTGCCATGCCGTAATAACTCAAAAGTTTATGAAAGCCCATACATTTGAAAAGCCCATCTTTGAAAAAAAAAATATTTTTGGACCCAAAACCCTCAAGGCCGAGTTTTGAACCGGACTCGATACCAAATCAGAACACCCCAAACCCACCCCAAGCCCGGACGGATCGGCATGTCATCATGCGAAAACGTTTGAAAATATTTTTGATGTTAGAATAACCCGTGAAAATTTGTTAACTTTTGAATACTATGTCCATTTAAAAATTATTAAATAATATAAGCTCGATATAAAATATCCGAATTAAAACTTTATTACATGTTTTAAGATGAAGTTTGCTTAAAAATAAACGATTTCAAAATAACCATTTAATCGTCCTTTTCTTTAGCACAATATAAATACTCAAATAATTTAATTGGGCCTTATTACAACAAAACTTATTCAAATACTTAGAGTGCTTTGAAAATGATAAATACTATTAAATAAAGAAAAACAACTTCGTATAAAAATCATCGCATGGCCACCTTTGTATCCACTCCAACCCGGTCCATTAATCACGAATCACCAAATGGTTAAAAAGTTGGGTGAGTCACACACACTCGATGTGTAATTAACCACCGAATTCCACCCACATGCTAACCACATAAC
Source organism: Gossypium sturtianum (assembly GCA_025698515.1). Classification (NCBI taxonomy): domain Eukaryota; kingdom Viridiplantae; phylum Streptophyta; class Magnoliopsida; order Malvales; family Malvaceae; genus Gossypium; species Gossypium sturtianum. Next base: position 76,530,331 of record CM046954.1, read on the forward strand.
AACCCATGCATATATCATATTCAGATCATATCACATTCTCTGGCTTGGCCCAAACTCATAACACTTATCGACTAGATGGGTAATTATCCACATACTCTCCACACACCGGGCTTAGCCCATTTATTCAAGTCCACAATCACACATATATTCACATACCACAATTTATACAATAATGAATCCCACCCAAGCCTAAGGTCCATCCCCACACACCCCCTTATCCAAACCTACCACACACCAGGGGATTATTAAATCACCCTCTCCTTTTTACTCCACAAGGCATTCAGTGCCAACCACGTGCAATTAAGCACAAAATCCACAACGCGACCTCAGTCAGCGCCAATCCACGATGTAGCCGTAGCTAACACAAAAATCACGATGGGACACATAGTCACTCATCAATCCACGATATGGCACATAGCCGATATCAATCACGATGAGGCACATAGCTACTCATCAAACCACGCGAACTTAATCGCAAATAATCCACAACGTGACCTCAGTCAACGTCAATCCACGATGTAGCTCAAGGCTAACATCAAACCACGTACTCGAAGTACACCCTGTCCTTCTTTCATATCATATCCCACCCATGCACATGTAACATAAATAATGATATAATATAATGATGCATGAGCATGTTCATCAAGCATAGTCATAACACATATTCATACTAATAATCACATATCATCAGGTTTGGTACTTATCGTATTATCGACATACCCCTTGAGGGTATCCATATCACAATTTCCACTGCACTAGTTAGCACAATTTTAACACATACAGATATAACACAAAAACCCGGAAAACGGTGGGTTAATCACACACCTTATTACTTGGAGTTCTAGACTCTCGATCCCCGACGCTATCGCTAAGCGAGACTACGGCTATCTGCCTATAGCTTTCTGTTGCTGGCCCACACCCCGGTAGCCAATCCCGAACTGCTGAGACGGCTCTTTTCTTAAATTTTGGGATAGGGACTTTCCCTTGTCCTCCTTGACTGGTATTGGCCGAAACAAACTTGAGTCCCGGTTGCTCCTACCACTTGTCGAAATCCTTATGCAACTGAAACTTAAAAGATCCCTAACGCTTCTTTCCTCTGGCTTTGATAACTACTCCCTCTTGTCCTAACAAAGAATCGGCCACCACAAGACTTAAGGTTTGGCTTCCGGAACTTGCAAACAAAGTAGAGAGAATGAGAGACTGAGTGATTCGGCACTGACTCCCAGATGGGGTTGGAATATTCGGCAATGGCAAGCAAAGTGTGAAGGAATGGAGGGAAAATAAATACACAAAAGGCTATGCCCACCTTCGGTTTTGAAAGAAAAAGAAAGGGAGAAGGGAGAGTAGAAGATTCAGCCACCTAACAAATTTGAGAGCAAAAAGGAAGAGAAGGTGCTTGGAGAAAAAGGTTTCGGCTACCAAAGTGGTTGAAAGAAAATACTTGCAAATTCGGCAAAGAGAACAAATGGTAAAAAGGGTGGCCAAAGGTGAGCATCCCCCTATTTATAGAATTCGGCACTCCCTCCCCTTGAAGACTCCAAAATTCGGCCACCACCTACTAATTCAAACTAATTTGAATTAGTCCAATTCCCTAATTTACTCCTCTCAATCCATTCAAAATAGTTTGAATGGTTTCAACAATTATCATCACTTAATCCAAATAATAATAATCCTATACTTAAAATAACTAAGTAGATAAATAACTAAATAAATAAAACTTTATCCAATATCACCTCTTCAAAAATACAAAATAAAATACTAAAAGACCACCCTTCCAGCCGAATTTAAACACCACCAAAATTAACTTAATCTTTATCCCAATTGAAGGTCCCATGTGCCGTCCAACACCTTACCAACCTGCTACAAAATAAGAATAAAAATAAAACTCCAATTGCAACTCCCTTGGTTCGAACCTAGAACCTCACTGCTGCAGCCCTCTCTTCCAACGCCCCAGGCCACTTTTCCCAATTGACTTTCTTGTCCACCAATGCCCAGAAAATGCTTTAAACCCTCTTTAACTCAGCCCCCTCATTTTAACGCCAACACCCAAAAATAAAAACGCCTTGCTGCCACCTAGATTCGAACCCAAGCCCTTGATGGCGCTATAATCAGCCCCTTAAGTGGCGTATGGAAGCCACCTTACCAAGGCATTTCTTATGCCCAAAAACGCCTAAAATTAATCCTAAGGCCTCTCTAGCCAAACTCCCCTTTTCACCTAAAAACCAAAAATTTTCCTAAGGCATTCTCCTATATCTTAAAGTTCTCAAGGCCCTTAAAATTCATCCAATCACACACTGAAGCATGCTAACACTCGAATTATGCATAAACACATAACCCCTAATCTAGGATGTTACAGGCATCATCCTCCTTTTCACTTTCGGATTCGATTTCGCCATCATCTCGAACAAACATCGTGCTCCGGTTCAGACATTGGCTCGCAATGTGGCCTCATCCCAAACATTTGAAACACTTGATGTCTCGGGACCGATTTGAAACAGCTTCCATCTTACCTTTACTCGTCTCGCCACTCGGCTTGTTAAACTTGGATGCGCCACTCGCTTCTTTAGTTCGGTTTTACATGTCTCGTTTGCTAGTCCCTTGTCCCCACTTAGACATGGTAGAATTATTAGGGATTGTTCGAGACGTACCTTTCCGTTTGAGTTGCTTCTCAACCTTTATGGCCATGTGGACCATATCGATGACCTCAATATAGTGGTGTAATTCCACAATATTTGCGATATCATGGTTGAGGCCGGGGATAAAGCGTGCCATGGTGGCTTCTTGATCTTCCTCCACATTAGCGCGGATCATGGCCAGTTTCATTTCTTTATAATAGTCTTCCACACTACGATGGCCTTGAGTTAAATTCTGCAACTTTTGATGCAACTCGCGGTGATAGTAAGTCAGAATGAATCTTTTCTGCATTAGTGCCTTTATTTCAGCCCATGTTGATACCGGACGTTCTCCGTTTCGTCTTCGACTTGTCGTTAACTGATCCCACCAAATGATGGCGTAATCAGAGAAATCGATGGCAGCAAGCTTTACCTTTTTACTCTCCGAGTAGTTATAACACTCGAAGACTAGCTCCACCTTCTTCTCCCACTCAAGGTAAGCTTCTGGAGTGGATGCCCTTGGAAGGCAGGAATCGCCATCTTAATGTTCTTTAAATCATCATCAGGCCACTCTAGATCACTACAACCTCGTGCTCGTTGGCTTCTTCTCCGTTCACTTTGCCTAGACGCTTGATCACTTTCTACGTCACTTGGCTCGTACAAATCGTTGTCGTGTTGCCAAGGTTGTTCTTGTTCCCTTCTCGGTAATGGTGGAGTGTTAGCTCACTGACTCCGTTCGTCCCTTTGGTACAAACGCTCGTTGATGGAGTCAAGTTGAGGCTAGAGCAATCGTGTGACTTCTCGTATTATGGCTTGCACTTGCAAGTCGGGAACTCCACCTCCGGCCACATTCCTTCGGGGCTGTAATCCTCTTCCACCTCCGGCAGCATTTGATGCATCTCCACTCGCTACTCGTCGTTCTGGACTCCTAGACATATTAAACACGTTTAAATAATCCTCACCACAAACCTCACTTGATCACTCACAAAGAAAAAAATAAATTTTGAACACTCACGCTCGTGTTTCACTCAATTTCGGCTTTTTCTTTAATGAGATCACTCTTGCCTTTTTCCACTCGAATCCACCTCTCAAATTCTGGAAGGTTGCCTTAGACTTATTAGCAACTTGTAGGTCGGCTTCAAGGGGTTTAAGCAAAGGATAAATCGTTAGGTAAAGGTAGGCTGAAGAAAGAAAAGTTGGTATGTGGAGTTGGGGTGTTAAACTTGGTAGTATGAAGATGATTATGGAGATCGAGAATTAGAGAGATTGAGAAACAAACAACTTGCTGAATCACTTCTTTTTTTTTTTAATTCGTAAACTTTTTTTAACTCAAAAAATATATTTTTTGAAAACAAAATACAACTTTGACACGCTTTTTTTTACTTCAAATTTTTTTTAACTTTCTCGGAAGCTCGGAATTACAAAAACGTACCTAATTTAATTGGCTTTGATACCAAATGATACGAACTCGTATCGAAGTTGAAAATGAGTCGTAGAAGTTGCCCGATCGTAAATTAGATAGCTTCGAATAAATTTCAACCAAAAGGAAAAGAATAATAGATTTAGGTAAAAGGTAACGGTTTAAGACAAAGTTGGAAGAAAGATGAATAGATGGTGGGCTGAAACAAGAAGGAACCCTTAATAGGGATTAAGGACCCAATTCTTATACGTTTCAATAGGTGAGAAAGAAATGGGATAGAACCGAGACCCTCTATCTAAAGAGATAGGAACCAACGGTATTAAGGTTGAACGCCACACCCGAAAAGGATGATAAGTTCAGGAACAAAGTCAGATTGACGCCACTAGTTGCTAGATAAGTCAATTTGAACCTTGAAGAATTAAGAGAGTGAATAACTCACTAAATGAAATTTCAATAAACATCTAAGTTGTTCCTCCAAAACAAATTCAACAAGTATTTAGAGCCTAATATCTTAGCTAGCCGAATGGCCACAAACAAGGCTTAATGGCTATGTAAAAATGTGCTAGAATGAACTAGAATTTTCCAGAATAATTCATTAAGTGTCCATCAAAATTCGGCTAAAAATAAGGCTCCTTAAGGCTTAAGAAAATGTATCTTGAAAGATGAATGAATGAGCAACCCATCAGCCATGTCTAGATTCGGCCATAGCCTTAATTGGCTCATTGAATTGGCAACCCTTGCTGAAAAGATAGGAGCAATTAAGGTGGTCTTTGAACAGCCCTTTTGATGTGAACAAGGAGCTTGAATGGCCATTTGTGTGTGAAAAGAACCAGCCGAATGGTCTCCTTGTGTGAACAGCATGTGTGAACGCCTAAGGTGCTGTTTGGGGAAGAGAAACGACCAAACAAGAGGTCTTTAAGGGGCTGGTAATCCTTGGCCGAATGGTCTCTTTGGGGAAGCCAAAATGTACAGCAAACATGCATTTAGAGGGTTCATTCATGAACCATCTCATGCATGAACCTACATGCATGAATCTGCCCAAATGTATCTCCCACATTCGGCTGAACCCACAAAATAAATAAAACCCATTCAAATCAATCTAATTTCGGCTGGACACATAAAAAACATAATTGAGACATGATAATTAACAATTAAACAACTTAAATAAAAATTATTTAAGACACATTAAAATTCGGCTAAGGCCTGGACAACTTAAATTCATGTAATAGCTAAAGCAAATTAAATTAAGTCAAGGACATATTTAATTAACTAATTAAGCTGTAGAGAAACTAATTAATTTATGTAAAAATAAAGGCTTTAATGAGCTAGTAGTTGAGCTAGCTAGCTGGACAAAATTCGGCTTTCAATAGGTTGTAATCTTTTGGTTCATCTTTGAACTCCTTTCGGTCTTCCTTCCAGGCTTGCTCCACCAAAGCTGAAATGGCATTTGCAAAATGTTTAGCACGAGCACGAGTAATTGGCCCACTAGGCAGCTTGGTAGCGTCTTGAGTAGCATCTTCCGTAGGCAAGTTCGTATCACCCTCCGTATATTTTTTTTGTCTCTTTTAACCCTCAAACTTGTACTTTTTTGTTAAATCATCCCAAAATGGATAAAAAAAAGTTAACAAGCTAACTTGGATGATTCGACTTCCACATTTATATCATGTTAGCAATTAATTTTTTAAAATTAAATATTTTTTTCTAAAAATATAGAAATTTATTAAAATTATTCAAAAAAATTTGTAAAAATATTAAAAATTATACTTTTTCAAATAATTGTTTTTTTTTGTTTTTTAAAATATTATACACGTGAACTGCCGTATGGATGTCACATTAGCAAAGTTAATGTTTGTTAATTTTTCATTCTATTTTGGGGTGATTTGACAAAAAATGCATGTTAGAGGGTTAAAAGAGATGAAAAATTAAATGAATGGCTAAAATGATTTTTTTTTATAAAGTTGAAGAGTCAAATAAGTTATTATGCCTAAAAAATTATATAATTATAAATAAATACCTAAAAAACATGTGTTAAAATATAGATTTTATTAAATATAAAAAAGAAAAACTATCAAATACTGCTTTTCTTAGAAACGAAGCTATACTTTTTAAGGCAGAAAAGATGAATCCGAAAAGATATTTGCAGAATACATGTAACTAAGCTAATGCATGCATGCACGTGCAAATGAATAACTTGGAGGATTCAAATTCTGTCACCCAAATGCATTAACTTACCTCACCTTACTTTCATGGGTTTTTATTTACGTATATAATATAAAATTTAAAAAAAATATACTGAAATGGCATGTTTCAAAAATTATGTACCAAAATGATACATTTAAATTGGTGGAGGGTGGTGCATTGGCGGCACCACCCTAGAATTCCAACAAATCTGACTGAAAACAAAAAAAAAATGGTGAAGGCAATGTAATAGGCGGCACCTAAAGAAAATACGGGTCAAATATGACCCGTATATAGAAAAACCTGATCCAAAATCTGACCCGCTGTCATAGATGGGACAGCACAAGGGGTCACGCCTAGGGAAGAGGCGGCACCCCCGGTCACGCCTAGGGCAGAGGCGACACCACCGGTCACGCCATCTCCATAGGCGGCACCGACCTGCGGTGTCAAGCGATGGGACGGGTCATGGCTTCAGCCCGTGAGTTGTGTGTTTGGGGACCTTATAATGGTCCCAAATGCCCCATTTTTTGCCGGAAGAGAGAAAGTTTTTGAAGAAAAGAAGAGAAGAAGAAGAAGGAGAAGGAGAGGGCGGGAAGGGAAGGGAAAAAGAAAGAAAAAAGAGAAGCAGAATAGAGAGAGTGAAGAAGAAAAAGAAGGAAAAAATAAATAGAAAAGGAAATGAGAGTTTGTTGTTTAGGGAAGATTAGTTGTTTAAGAAAAGGTAAATTTTTTTGTTATAAATTAATGTTAATGTTAATTTGTTTTTGTTGTTATTATTGTTGATTTAATTCGGATTTAATTTTTAATTTTATTTTTGTAAGGTACTATTTGGTTAAAAAGAGCTATTAAGGCATGTTTGTATTTATTTTATATTTTCATTCATTCATAATTTATTTTTAATGTTTATTGAAGTAAAAAAACCTATTTATGTTATGTACAAAGAATGTATTTTTTTTATGTAATTTATTTGTTATGTGTGTCTTAGGTTGATTATATATATTTTTTATGTAATTTATTTGACATGTTATTTTGATTATTTTAATATAATTTTTTTATTTTTTATGTAGGTAAACGATAAGACCATTGATATGGAATTTGTGAATGAGACCATTGAGTTGGAATTTATGAGATAAATTAGGAACTAGTTTATATGTTCTAATTTTTTAAGATTTTATAATTGAGAATAAGAGTTTATGTTTTTAAATTTTATTTTATGTTTTTTATAAATATTATAAATGAACTTTCTTTTGAATCCTTCTATGCAAAAAAAAAAAATTATATTTTTTGACAATAATTAAGTTGGAATGTTATTATATATATATATATTATTTTAAACCAATACATTTTACTTATTATCATTTTAAAATAATAATAAAAATATTCGTATTTATTATGTTGCGATAGTTTATGTTATGTTTTTGTTATATTTTATTATTGGCATGTAATTTTTATTATTTTAATATAATTTTTTTTTGTTTTTTATATAGGTAAAAGATTAAACCATTGAGATAGAATTTGAGAATGGGACCATTGAGTTGGAGTTTGAGTTGGAATTTATAAGATATATTTATTTTGTTAATGTAGTATAGCAAAAAATATGATGTGGACAAAACTGTTTGGTATTTTTTTTGTAATTAAAAGAAATATATAAAATTTAGGTATTTTGATAAATATTTAAAATGCATCAAACTTTGAAATTAATAACTGAAATTTGTTTTGAAATTGCAGGTATCGCAATAGGTTCATTGATTAAGAACGATGGTCACATATCAAACACAATTTATAATATGGTAATATATTGTTATTTGTTAATCACGGGTTCCCTTAAAAAAAAGTTCTACGTCATTTATGGAAATAAATTATGTTACTATAACTATTTTCTATAATTTAATAGTGCCAGGGCTCGTATCGTGCATTAAGGGGCCGGGTGAATGGTTTAGGATATTCCCCGAATGAACGACTGATGCCATACTTGGAATTAGTTGGATTCAGGTCAGCAGCATAGATATGGACGTTTGATTTGCGGTATGATTTAATATCCGCATTGGTTGAGCGTTGGCGCCCGAAGACCCACACTTTTCATTTGTCATGTGGGGAGTGCACTTTCACTCTGGAGGATGTTGCATTGCAACTTGGGCTCCCAATCGACGGGAGTGCCGTAACGGGCGTAAGTACGGTAGCTGAGCTGGCTGCCCTTTGTTATAGCCTACTAGGAATCTCGCCCAACGAATCTGAGTCTAACTTTACGGGTTTGAGATTTTCATGGCTAAAAGCCAATTTTGAACATTTATCAATTAATGCCACTGAGTAGGAGGTGATGTGCGCAGCTCGAGTGTACATTATGCATATTATAAGGGGTGTACTGATGCTGGATGCGAACACCAACAGGGTTCATTTGATGTATTTACCCCTATTAGCTGATTTCCAGAATGGTCGCTCGTATAGTTAGGGTTCCACAGTTCAGGCTATGTTGTATCGTGAGCTTTGTTGGACGACAAAGCCTGATGCCGTAGACATAGGCGGATGCCTTATATTGCTGCAGTCATGAGCTCTTTATTGGATACCATTCTTGGCATCGGTTAGGCACCAAGCATACGTATTTCCACTAGTGAACAGGTGATGAAATTTAAATTTTTATAGCAATTAATTGACAGTTTTTTTCTAATGATACTATTCTAACGATACTATTCTAACATGTAATTTGTTTTTGTAGATGGAGTTTTTATCTGGGTATCGGGAGGTCATACACTGTCTCGATATATCGTCTGATGATTGAACAACATGCCGGGGAAGGGGTAAGATATTATAATATTCGTGACATGTAATTACTTTGTATATCTTACTCGAACCGTGTTAAATTTTAACCATGTTATTAATCATGCAGTTTATCTAGATGCCGTATCGGAGACCAAAAATTGCGGCAGTTATACCCTCGTCTGCCCATATTCATTCTCACCTGTGGTGCATTAACACACCAATTATCAATTTCCAGACAGTCGACTGGTATAAGGGGATCGAGTACTCCAACAGTTTGGCTGCATCTAGTATATCCCGGCTCCGCCAATGCAGTTGGGGAAGATTCACGGGATTAGCAAGAGAGGAAAACATGGAAATAATTGGAGGGTTGTGCACCAAAAATATATTGCAGTGTGGGATAATCGGATAGCGCGAAGACCTCAGATAGATATTTCTTCCAATTTGCAACCATCGTTAGAGTACATATAATGGTACTCTAATACTAAAAAACCATATTTACTTGGGGGCAGTCGACTGTAGTCCCCTCGTAAATGCATCGACTTGGGATGTACGAGTCAGTGCCCGATATAGAGGCCCAGCCAGAGCCTGAGCCCGAGCCCGAGCCCGAGCGGTCGTATACACATTCTGCTGATAGTTCTTATCATCCGGAGTTGTGGGTCAATGACTATTTCCCGGGCTCGTCAGGATACGGATATCATTTTGGGTTTGATATCTTTAGTGCAGTACCGCCGTAGTATAGCACTCCTCCCGGCCCATATCCACCGCATTACTCCACTCCTCCTGGGTTGTATCCACCGCAGTACAGCACTCCTCTCGGCTCAAGTTCATTGATAGAATTCGGGGCATATGATTTTTGTTCCATGTTTCGCACACTCCCACATGTGACTGAAGAGGATGTTGATCACCACGATCACTCACAACGTGAATGTCGACCCCCGCAGAAATATACCCCTAGGACCACACCATCAAACCATCAATTTTAGGGGTTTCTTACAATTTAAATATTACAAAGTTTGTACTTTTTTATTCTAAAAAAAATATAAATCAAGAAAAAGACAATCTTTGTATTTATTTAATTAGATTAATTTCAACATTAAAACTTGGAACAAACTTTGTGGTCATAAATTATATTAATTGCAACATTACAACATTACAACATTAAAACTTGGAACAAACTTTGTAATATAAATTAGGTACATTGGATTACATAAGCTCAATTCTTATCCGATCATGACGATTGTCCAATATGGTAGTTTTGCTACGGGCATTTACTCCGATTATGACCAGCTAATCTGCATAATCCGTAACGCTTACCGTCGGATTTCTCTCTAATGTCCATTTCATTATGGATTCTGGATTATTGCGGATGACCTTTCGGATTCCTACGCAACCCTTTGTCTGGGACAAGCTCGAAAGTCGTCGGAGGCACCTCCCACGTAGACAGGTCAGGCAGGATGGGGAACTCATTCTCCCAGACACGCAACGTGTGCTCGAGGGTGTACACATCATCGAAAAATTGTTCAACATTGAGCGAGACTTTAGCACACACTGCCACGACATGCGAACATGGATAATGAAGTGTTTGGAACCTCCTGCAATCGCATTGTCTATTTTGGAGATCAACTCCATAGGACCTAGGTGGTATACCAGGTCGACAACCGATGGTCTCCGTAACTTGAAACGTTTCAAGACGTCGTGAATATACTTCTACATTCATCGACCTCGCCATCCGATGATTTACAACCATTGCATCCCTGACATCTTCAACAAACATGTGTCCCGCCTCCATCTAGTTGACTTGTTGCTGACCCATTGTTGCATCAAGGTATCCAACCTATAGAATGTAGCCGAGAAGACAGATGAAATCAGAAGATGTCGTGTTTTCAACAACATAGCGTTGATCCCCTCCACCAAGTTTGTAGTCATTTGACCATAACGAAAGCCTTCGTCAAAACTTTGAGCCCATTGCCATGGCTCCATGGTACCCAACCACTATTGGAAAGATGTGTTCGTTTAACCCTCTATGTCTCTCTCAAGTCGAGTCATTCTTTGGCAAAAAATGTGTGGCTCTAGCTCGTGCGCTGTATATGTATTAAAAAAAGATAAGTTACAGTATTGCCCTAAAACATTAAAACTTGTATTGAAAAGATAAGGTTATCCTTTACCCATGCTCACAACTTGTCTCCGTCAGTCTGCATTCTTATAATCTCGATGGAAGTTAGCCGTGATGTGCCTGATGCAGTAAATGGATCTCCATGGCACACTGAAACACTTAATGGTGGCAATTAATCCTTTCCCTCTATCGGAGATGATACAAATATTATGTTGCTAATAACATACCTCCGCAGGTTGGTAAGGAAGAATTCCCAGGATTCCATGTTCTCCTTATCTACGATGGCAAATGCTATCGGGAGCATGTTCTTGTTGCCGTTTTGAGCAACCGTAAGAAATAGGATCTGTGTGAAAGTTCCATTCTATAAGCTAAAGGTACCAAATAGCCATAGATTGATAATTGGAGGTCTTTAAAAGGCAATTAGACCCCAATATATGCTTGGCTAGCCATAGGGGACAAGGATTGACCAAGTTGGTCAAAGTTGGTGAGTAGGTGGACTTAATTGATAGATTAATATTAGAATAAAGAAAGAGAAGATAGCATCTTTCTCTCCATCTTTCTCCATTGAAAATTGGCAGCCAAACAGGGGTTGAAAGCTTCAAAATTTCAGCACACTCTTCTCTTCACAAGTAAGTGTTCTAGTGATCTTTTCTTGAAAATAGTTGTACTTTTGAGACCCCTAAAGCTTAAGCATTCAAATGAGGGGACTATTGTGCAATATGGTGAAAAGTTTAGAGTTTTTCCATGAGAGCTATCATTGTTATTTGCTGCATTTTTATGGAAGAAATTGAGTCTTAGTTGTTAGATTAACAACTTTTGTGAAAGGTGTTGTCTTGAAAACACCTAATTGGACCTTAATGAAAAGGTTACAAATTTGTAGTAATTATGTGAAATGTTGAGTTTTGATGATAGCTATAAGAGTATTAAATGTTCACCTAGGCTTGTTGAAGGTAGAAATGTGATTAGAATTAATTTCCGAGCCTAGGGGTAAAATGGTCATTTCGCTAAAGTCTAGGGGCAAAATAGTAATTTTGACCAAGCATGATTATTGAAATGCTTTTATTAATGTGGTGATTAAAATGAGCTAAATTGCTATTATAGAGCAAGAAGAACCGAGAATCCGCCTCGATCAGGGAAAGAACAAAGTCTTAGACTAAACCGACGAGTTGGCTCATTTTGAAAACGAGGTAAGTTTGTATGTGATTAATGCAACATTCATGTTAGCATAATTGAGAACGCTTGGTATCATATTGATGCTTGATACTCTACTAAATTGAGTGATTGATGTTGAATATGATGTTGAAGTCCTAGTGGACTATAATGAATATGAAAAGGCTATCATCGAGATATGAAATAGATAAGGTCCTGTATAAGACCATGTCCGGGACATGGCCTCGGCATCGAGTTGAGATCCCGTATAAGACCATATACGGGATATGGCTTCGGTAATGAATATGAGAATCGTATAAGACTATATCCGGGATATGGCATCGCTATTTAATGAGAAAGTCTATATAAGACCTTATCCGAGATATGGTATTGGCATTTAGATGTGACTCCATGTAAGACCACCTCGGGGATGTGGCATTGGCTTCGTACCTACAGTAATGACATTGAATATGCGTCTTTGACTATCCCTAGTGATTAATGGGATAAGTAGATGAGTTTAGAAATAGAAATGAGATTTGTACTAAAGTCATGTAAATGAGTGAGTACAGGTACTCGTGAATGAGTCACGAAGAAACGACTGCGATGTGTGGCACGGTATGTGCTAAATAAGGGCAATTGTAAGTAAGTATGGCAAGAAGCCTATGACTCGTGTATGGTTATTTAATGCCATGGATGGATTAAATTATGAGCTTATTGTTGCTATTTATTTCCATGCAAACTTATTAAGCTTTGTGCTTACCCCTTTCATTGCCCTTTTTCCTTGTAGTATTACCAAGATAACTCGAGGAACGTGGACGTAGGAGTTCAGAGATCACACTATCGACATCACTTTGGTATAACAATTTAGACTGATTTGGAGTATGGCATGTATAGGACTTGAGTATTTTGTTAAGTTGTAATTGTTAGCCAAGGTGTTGGCTATATATGTTACTAAAGTCATTTTGTAAATGGTCTTAAGTTAGGCCAATACTTGGCAAATTCTTTTGCTTAGTAAACATGATTTTCATGAAGTGTATGCCTTTGTGTATGTCTTGATATTTTGAATTGAGTTCTTGGATGTGCCTTTGGGTTTTAAGTTATATTGACTTGAATTGGAGTATGTATGTGTGCAACTTAGGGTGGCAAAGGGCTTGGTAGATAGCCATTTAATTGTCCACACGGGTAGACACACGGGCGTGTGTCTAGGCCGTGTGTGGCACACGGTCAGCCCTATGGGCGTGTGGATCGACCGTGTGACCCTTGCATGCTCGAATTTAAAGTCAGTATGCCTTGTAGTAAACACATGGGTAGAGACACGGCCATGTGTCTCAGCCATGTGGGAGACACGGCCGTGGACATGGGCTTGTGCCCAGGCTGTGTGAAGTCTGCACATTAATTGTGGAATTTAATTCGACACACGGGCTAAGGACACAGGCGTGTGCCTTGGCCGTGTGACCTTAGTGAGTTGATGATGTCATAGTTTGTATGTCAAGGTTTTGGCACACGGGCTAAGACACGGGCGTGTCAAGGCCGTGTGAGGGACACGGGTGTGTGTCCGGCCGTGTGAAATTGGTCAGGATCGACCACAGGTGGAAGACACGGGCATGTCTTAGGGGCACACGAGTGTGTCCCTAGACCAACACGGGAGTGTGACCCCTGTTTTGGAGAAAAGTTTTCCAAGCTCGTAAAAGTTCCCGGATAGATTCTGAAACCTCTCAGAGGTATGTTTCAGGCCTCGTGGGCCAAGAATGAGCTTGAGATGGGTTTAAATGTAATTTTATAGCCCTATTCTAGATGTTTAAGCGAGATAAGTTAGGTAATGCCTTAAACCCGATTCCGGCTTTGAACACGGGTAAGGGGTGTTACATTTATTGGTATTAGAGCTACAGTTTAGTCGATTCTAGGACTAACGTAGCGTAAGTACGAGTCTAGCTATACATGCTATATGTAAGAGTGTCTGAGTAATGATAGTGTGATGGCTCCTAACATTTAAAACTCGTGTTTTATGTAGTAAATGGATTCTGATCCAGACCGAACTGCAGCCGATGATGCTGTGAGTAATGCGCCGGCTTCTACTCAAGGGACCGCGCCAGCTAATAGTAGACCCGAGACCTTGGGTCAGGGGGAAGAGGCTCGAGAAGCCTTTCTCCACATGATGACCAACTGGTATACTGAGTATACCCGAGCAAATCCTAATGCCCAACCCCCTCCACCTCTACCAATTCCTCAACCTGCTCCAGTAGCACCTCAAGTGGTTGAGGTAGTGAGAAGAGAAAGGCCTCCGATCGATAAGATCCGGAAGCAAGGAGCCGAGGAATTTTGGGCCATTAAGGATGATGATCCGGAGAGGGCAAAATTTTGGCTCGAGAATACCATCAGGATATTCGATGAGTTATCCTGCACGCCTGAGGAGTGTTTAAAGTGTGCGGTATCTCTTTTGAGAGATTCAGCCTATCGGTGGTGGAACACCCTTGTGTCGGTGGTACCAAGGGAGAGAGTTAGCTGAGAATTCTTCCAAGAGGAATACCGGAAGAAGTACATCAGCCAGAGGTTCATTGACCATAAGAGGAAGGAGTTCTTGGAATTGAAGCAAGGTCGTATGTCAGTAACTGATTACGAACGGGTGTTCGTAAGGCTTAGCAAGTACGCCTGGGAGTGCGTGTCTACTGAGGCCGTAATGTGCAAGAGATTTGAGGACAGACTGAATGAGGATATCCGTTTATATGTTGGAGTCCTTGAACTAAAAGAGTTTGTAGTGTTGGTAGATAGAGCATGTAAAGCCGAAGAGTTGGCTAAGGAGAAGAGAAGAGCTGAGAATGAGTCTCGTGACTCGAGGAAGAGGCAGTTGAATAAGTCCTACCAATCCTCATCTAAGAAATTGAGGGATTTTGTCGCTCGATCAGTCACCTCAGTCGGGTTTTTAACCCGAAGTAAGGGCAAGCAGTTTTTGGGGTCTAAAGGGCAGACCACGTCAGTTGCTAGTGTGGCCAATGTTCGACCGAGTAGACCGGAATGCCCTCAGTGTGGCAGGTGCCATTCTGGTGAGTGCCGAGCCAATGAGAAAGCTTGTTTCAGATGTGGTTCCTTAGACCACTTCATCAGAGATTTCCCCGAGGAGGGTGAGAAAGAGAAGTCTCAGAATACAAGACCGGAAAGTACTACTAGAGGAAGACAACAGAGAAACCCAGGAAATGAGATGGGTAGCAATAATCCATATAGAGAGCAAGCTGCTAGAGTCGAGGGTAGAGCACCGGTGAGGATATATGCCATTCGTGCTCGTGAAGAGGCATCTTCCCCTGACGTAATCATGGGTACCTTTTCTCTCCATAATACTCGTGTTATAGCTTTAATTGATCCGGGATCTACCCACTCATACATATGCATGAAATTAGTCTCTAGCATGAGCATGCCTATAGAGCCTACCGAATTCATCATAAGAGTGTCTAATCCTCTAGGCAAGCATATGTTGGTTGATAGAGTCTGCAAAGGTTGCCCTTTGATGATTAAGGGTCATTGTTTCCCGGTTGATCTTATGCTTTTGCCATTTGATGAGTTTGATGTCATCCTTGGGATGGATTGGTTAGTTACTCATGGGGTAATTGTGAATTGTGGGGAGAAAGCATATTGAGTTAAAAAGTGAAAATGGGGATTTTATTCGTGTTGAATCAGATAAGCAAGATAGATCACCAGTAGTGATATCAACCTTGACGACTCAGAGGTATTTAGGGAAGGGGTATGAGGCCTATCTTGCCTTTGTGTTGAACACTAAAGAGACTGATTTGAAAATGGAGTCGGTACCCATAGTATGCGAGTACCTAGATGTTTTCCCGGAAGAGTTGCTAGGGCTACCTCCGGTTAGAGAGATTGAATTTGGAATCGAGTTAGCTCCGGGTACTACCCCTATTTCTATTGCTCTCTATAGAATGGCTACGACTGAGCTAAAAGCGCTAAAAGCACAGTTGCAAGAGCTAACGAATAAAGGTTTTGCAAGGCCGAGTTTTTCTCCGTGGGGTGCTCCCGTTTTATTCGTGAAGAAGAAAGATGGTTCTTTGAGACTATGCATAGATTATCGACAACTCAACAAGGTAACTGTGAATAAAAAGTACCCGTTATCGAGGATCGATGATCTATTCGATCAATTGAAGGAAGCCACAGTATTTTCCAAGATAGATTTAAGGTCCGGGTATTATCAGTTGAGAGTCAAGGACTCGGATGTGCTGAAAACCGCATTTAGGACTAGGTATGGCCACTATGAATTTTTGGTCATGCCTTTTGGTCTGACAAATGCCCCTACGATCTTCATGGATTTGATGAATCGCATTTTTCGGCCATACTTGGATAAATTTTTCGTGGTTTTCATCGACAACATTCTAATCTACTCTCGAGATGAGAACGGTCATGCCGAGCATTTGAGGATGGTTTTACAAGTTTTAAGAGAAAGACAATTGTATGCCAAATTTAGTAAGAGTGAATTTTAGCTCAAGGAAGTGGGATTTTTGGGGCACACTGTCTCGGGAGACGAGATTAGAGTCGACCCGAGTAAGATTTCAATAATTATTGATTGGAAATCATCGAGGAGCGTGACCGAAGTAAGGAGTTTTCTAGGCCTATCCGGTTATTATAGGCGTTTTGTCAAGGGGTTTTCCATGATAGCTACCCCGATGACGAAACTTTTGCAAAAAGATGTGAAGTTCGATTGGACAATAAAGTGTCAATAGAGTTTCGAGAAACTGAAGACGTTGTTGACTGAGGCTCTGATTTTGGCACAACCTGAATCGGGGAGAGAATTTATGGTATACAGTGATGCATCCCTGAACGGATTTGGTTGTGTACTTATGCAAGAAGGTAAGGTGATTGCATACGGCTCAAGGCAATTGAAGCCGCACAAGAAGAATTACCCGACTCATGATTTAGAGATGGCCGCAATTGTGTTTGTGTTAAAAATTTGGAGGCATCATTTATATGGTGAAAGGTGTCGGATTTTCACCGACCACAAGAGCCTAAATTATTTGATGACTCACAAGGAATTGAATTTGAGGCAACGTAGGTGGTTAGAGCTGATTAAGGATTATGAATTGGTGATTGACTACCATCCGGGGAAGGCAAACGTAGTCGCCGATGCCTTGAGCAGAAAATCATTGTTTGCACTAAGAGCCATGAGTACTCAGATGGCTTTGTTGGATGATGGTTCTATTTTAGCCGAGTTGAGGGCTAAACCATTGTTTCTCCAAGAGATTTGTGAAGCTCAGAAAGACGATAACAGTTTGCAAGCCAAAAGAGTTTTATGTGAGTCAAATGTTGAATCAGACTTTTGAGTAAATCCTGATGGATGTCTGACATTTCGAGATAGGGTCTGTGTACCCAGAAATGATGATCTTATTCGTAAGATCTTGCATTAAGCACATAGCGGATGTTTGAACGTGCACCCAGGCAGCACGAAGATGTACAATGATTTGAGGAAATGGTATTGGTGGCTTGGTATGAAGAAAGACATTTCCGAGTTTGTATCGAGATGTCTGATTTGTCAGCAAGTGAAAGCTGAACATCAAGTACCTTCGAGTTTACTTCAGCCCATTATGGTTCCCGAGTGGAAATGGGATCGTATTACCATGGACTTCGTGACAGGCTTACCATTGATTCCAAAGAAGAAAGACGTGGTGTGGGTTGTGGTTGATAGACTCACAAAGTCAGCCCATTTCATACTAGTGCGAGTCGATTATTCGATTGATAAATTAGCGGACTTGTACATGTCAGAGATAGTAAAACTTCATGGTGTACTATTGTCGATCATTTCAGATAGAGATCCAAGATTTACATCACGGTTTTGGAAAAAGTTGCAAGAGGCCTTAGGCACGAAATTGAGTTTTAGTACAACCTTCCATCCACAGACCGACGAGCAGTCGGAAAGAGTGATTCAGATACTCGAAGACATGCTTCAATGTTGTGTTTTAGAATTCCAAGGTAATTGGGAGAAATACTTACCATTGGTGGAATTCACCTACAACAATAGTTTTCAGTCAAGTTTGAAAATGGCGCCTTATGAGATATTGTATGGGCATAGGTGCCGAACGCCCTTGTATTGGTCAGAACTCAGAGAGAAACAGATTCATGGGGTTGACCTGGTTAGAGAGACTGAAGAGAAAGTGAAAGTGATACGAGATTGTTTGAAAGTCGCCTCAGATAGACAAAAGTCCTATTCAGATTTGAAAAGGAAAGAGATTGAATTCAAAGTCGGTGATAAAATGTTCTTGAAAGTATCACCTTGGAGAAAAGTCCTTAGATTTGGCCGGAAGGGCAAATTGAGTCCGCATTTTATCGGACCTTATGAAGTTACCGAGAGGATAGGACCGGTAGCTTATCGGTTGGCCTTACCACCTGAGCTAGAAAAGATTCATCATGTCTTTCACGTATCCATGTTGTGCCGATACCGTTCAGACCCTTCTCATGTCATAGTGCCAACAGAGATAGAGATACAACCGGACTTGACTTATGGTGAAGAGCCGGTTAAGATTTTGGCGCGAGAGGTCAAGCAGTTAAAAAACAAAAGCGTAGCCCTAGTGAAAGTTCTATGGCAAAGGTACGGAATAGAAGAGGCTACATGGGAGCCCGAGGAAACGATGAGAAACCAATATCCCAACCTCTTTACCGGTAAGATTTTCGGGGACAAAAATCCTTAAGGAGGGGAGAATTGTAATAGCCCGATTTAGGGGCTAGTCGGAACAGTGATCTCGGGATCACTAATCCGAGATTAGAGAAATTTACTTTCATGTCATATTATGAGTTAGAGTATGATTGTATAAGTACATGAGAATTTTGGTACTTTAATTTTAGCGATTTCATGTTTAATCGCGAAAAAGGACTCAATCACATAAAGTGTGAAAGTTCCATTCTATAAGCTAAAGGTACCAAATAGCCATAGATTGATAATTTGAGGTCTTTAAAAGGCAATTAGACCCCAATATATGCTTGGCCGGCCATAGGGGACAAGGATTGACCAAGTTGGTCAAAGTTGGTGAATAGGTGGACTTAATTGATAGATTAATATTAGAATAAAGAAAGAGTAGATAGCATCTTTCTCTCCATCTTTCTCCACAAAAAATTGGTAGCCAAATAGGGGTTGGAAGCTTCAAAATTTCAGCACACTCTTCTCTTCACAAGTAAGTGTTCTAGTGATCTTTTCTTGAAAATAGTTGTACTTTTGAGACCCCTAAAGCTTAAGCTTTCAAATGAGGGGACTATTGTGCAATATGGTGAAAAGTTTAGAGTTTTTCCATGAGAGCTATCATTGTTATTTGCTACATTTTTATGGAAGAAATTGAGTCTTAGTTGTTAGATGAACAACTTTTGTAAAAGGTGTTGTCTTGAAAACACCTAATTGGACCTTGATGAAAAGGCTACAAATTTGTAGTAATTATGTGAAATGTTGAGTTTTGATGATAGCTATAAGAGTATTAAATGTTCACCTAGGCTTGTTGAAGGTAGAAATGTGATTAGAATTAATTTCCGAGCCTAGGGGCAAAATGGTCATTTTGTTAAAGTCTAGGGGCAAAATAGTAATTTTGCCTAAGCATGATTATTGAAATGCTTTTATTAATGTGGTGATTAAAATGAGCTAAATTGCTATTACAGAGCAAGAAGAACCGAGAATCTGCCTCGATCGGGGAAAGAATAAAGTCTTGGACTAAACCGACGAGTTGGCTCATTTTGAAAACGAGGTAAGTTTGCATGTGATTAATGCAACATTCATGTTAGCATAATTGAGAACGCTTGGTATCATATTGATGCATGATACTCTACTAAATTGAGTGATTGATGTTGAATATGATGTTGAAGTCCTAGTGGACTATAATGAATATGAAAAGGCTATCATCGAGATATGAAATAGATAAGGTCCCGTATAAGATCATGTTTGGGACATGGCCTCGGCACCGAGTTGAGATCCCGTATAAGACCATATCTGGGATATGGCTTCGGTAATGAATATGAGAATCATATAAGACCATATCCGGGATATGGCATCGATATTTGATAAGAAAGTCCATGTAAGACCTTATCCGAGATATGGCATTGGCATTTA